>JBAJNP010009199.1:0-18602 GCA_036877545.1 Yasuhikotakia modesta
GACGCAAGACCCAACACTCTGGATGAGCTTAAGGCCGCTATCGAAGCATCCTGGGCCTCCATAACACCTCAGCAGTGCCACAGGCTGATTGCCTCCATGCCGCATTGAAGCAGTCATTTCTGCAAAAGGATTCCCGACCAAGTATTGAGTGCATAACTGAACATAATTATTTGAAGGTTGACTTTTTTTTGTATTAAAAACATTTTTCTTTTATTGGTCGGATGAAATATGCTAATTGTTTGAGATAGGAATTTTGGGTTTTCATGAGCTGTATGCCAAAATCCTCAATATTAAAACCATAAAAGGCTTGAACTACTTCAGTTGTGTGTAATGAATCTAAAATATATGAAAGTCTAATGTTTATCAGTACAGAAAATAATGAACTTTATCACAATATGCTAATTTTTTGAGAAGGACCTGTAGATCAATAAGATGTTTTGGTAATATTTTACAATAAGCTCCTTTTTAGGTAATGCATTTAACTAATAAAATGCATTTAACTAATAACAAAAATAAATTAAACAGATTTTTAATGTTAAAGTTAATACAATTGTTAATTTTTCAATAATGTTAGCTGACTGTACAACAAGATACAACTTTTGATTTTACACGTGAGTTTTAGTAAATGTTAAATTTACACAAATATTTAACAAAGACTAATAAATGCTGTAGCAGAATTATTAATTGTTAGTTCATGTTACCAAAGGGAGTTAACTAATGTTAAGTGATACAAAAGTTTGAACAATGTTTGTTTAATTATTTGTTAAATATGAGGACAGAATTTCACTTTGACAAATCATTTAGCATTTTAAGTTCCTGGAGACTTGTTGAGTTACTAGTACGTGTCAATGCACAGTGAGATTTTTCTCAAGCTATTCTGCTGTTCAGACACAAGAGAATCACAACAGACTGGGCCTAAAGCCAGGCTCATCGTGTCATTGGGTGTTTATCAGTGTTCAGGATGTGCCACAGCTGAATAAACATGAGTGAACAAAGTCAGTACAGAAGCAATTGAAAACTGACTGGAAAAGGTATAACACAGCTATAATGAAAGCTCTGCTGTGAAAAGACAGTTATCACTGAGGTGATGTATTAACATTCAAGTCGCTGAAAACATAATGGAAATGCATAAAGGAGGTAAGAGGATATGCTGATGATATCTAAACTAATTAATCTGAATCCTTGCTCTGACAAAACTGTGTTGATGTACGTCTCTCACCAACCTCGGATAGGCCTACAGCTTCAGGATCTTGAGATGAGAGACAGTTAAAAAAAGCATAGACTTGTCAAAACCAAGGAATGGTTTTGGCTAATAATTGCCTTAATGATAAAACCGTTCCTGGCTGTGGGGCGTATGTGCTTGTGCTGCAAAACCAACAGTTTAAAGCTTAAAACCTGCATGAAAACCTTCTCCAGGTGTAGCTGGCTCTTAAAAAAGATAGATGAAACCGGTTAAGCCTCCAGGTTCACGTTACAGAAAAATAATTGGTATACTCAAAAAGACTGCAAAACAGGTTGCGTTGCTAAGCTTTCTGTCCTTCCTGTCAGCAGATTCTCAGCTGAATGCCAGTTTTCACACCTGTAATGCTATTCTGAGCATTTTAGTTTCTGTTACCATAACTGGAGGAGGAATGGAAACTAACAACACTTAGTTAATAGTTGTTAAGGTAAGCATCAACTTGCTGTTGCTTATTCTCACTTTTGTTTTAAACAACCGCTAAAGCAATTTAAGCATTTAAGCAAAATATCAACACAGCATTGCACTGGCGATTTTCACATGGGCAAATGCCACAGAAGTTGCCTTATGAGTTACTCCTGAGCTATATATGAGCAACCCCTTAGCAATTCATTGTCCCTCTAAGCAGCCATTTAAATAAACAAAAATTAAACAACATTTTGTATTCCCACAGTGTTTTTCTTGTTATTTTTCTGTGATTTTTCAGTTTTCCACATTAATATCAAACGCACACCAGCTCAACATGCAAGCCAACATTCCCAGATGCTGCATTGTGGGAAACTGTAAAACAGACTAGGTGTTGGTCTTACATCTTTTAAATGTCTCAGGAGGCAAAGATGCTTCCAGTTACTGCCTTATGTTCAGCTTTTGATGGACAGGTACGCATGTTCTCCTCGGCTGCTGACAGAGGCAGGTCTGCTTTTTTTACACGGTTCTAAATTAAACACTGTTTACATGTCGGTAAATATTCCCATCTGTGCTCAGGGGGTGAATTTCATGAATTCAACTATTATAAATGTAACATTTGGAATCTTTATGAAATTTGTAACTGGTATTTATGAAACATGCAAAGTAAATTTGTGTTTCTGAGGTGTCTGTGCACCCAGTATTAGTTGAATATGTAGGAGGTGAAATTCTGATCTGAATGCTTATAAAATATTATCTGTTTTACAGCTGGTGATGCAAGACACAAAAATTACAATGCATGTCAGGAGAGTGTGAAAGAGAAGCAATCAGACAATCAGCATGTGAACGTAGTACATTAGGGATACAAATCTAACCCTTTGCAATGAACTTGCAGGGAAAGAATAAAAGATGATGTATTTTATAGCTTTCCCCTTTAGTTGTGCAAGTGGATTGCTGAATTTCAGAGCTCTAGTTTTACCAATTGCCTTCATAAACAGACAATTTATAGCAGCGAGTTAGTGCTCTCCTGTTCTGATTAACCATAAAGGTTTTGTGTTTCCCTTTTAGAATGCCAACTTTAACAATAACACTAATAGTAATGCAAGGGACACTAAAAGCAATCTTAAAACTTTTAAACAGGGTCACTAATTATATTAATAGGCCCTGCTGGAGTGTGTACGTATAAATGACTATAGATAATCCAGCGTCCAGTCTTCTTTTAACCAATCCACCACACAAGTCATATAGTGTTGTTTGTGTATTTTTAAATGTACATTTTCTTAAACTGAGCTTCAGGTTTTATTATAAAATGAAGTGGAAATGTTTCCTGTTCAGAGATATAATTATAGTGAATGTGCAGACCATCCTGCCTCAACCCTCCCAGGCTCAGCATGCAATTCACCCAGACCTGTAAACCAACACTGAATGAGATTTCTCAACACCCATCTGCTCTCTAGCTGACTCAAGGCTAATCGTGATGGACAAACCCTGGGAGACTGAAGTATATTTACAATGTCAATTCTCAATACAACATTACTGTGACTGGTTACAACATGCTTGGAAAGAAGAAAACAGGTAGTTTCAAACTGCATGTTTAGTAAACTGAAGTTTTAAATATAAATGATTCCGCGATAGTGTTGACTGATGAAATTTCACATGGTTTGTGTGTTAAAAACACCACACAGACATATACAAAACTTTAAAAAACTTGAGTTTTACCACAAGGGGGTATTTTGTGAAGTCTTTGATTAATTATTTCGGGGTTGCTAAAAAAAACCCAAGTATTTATCTAGTTTTGTTACTGATAATGACACAAAAATAAATAAAATATTTAGTAGCTTTAAATTTTTTAACATGCTTTCATAACACATAGAAGTGAACTAATACAGCTTGTGTTTTTAGATGGGTTAGATGGGTAAGTTAGAAACGCTGATGATTTCAATCAGACTTCAGTGCTTCAACAACACAGCATAATCACATCCGTGTGTTTCCAGCTTATTGCTTTCATTACTAAACCTCTCTCATCTGAATTACTCACCATAACTATTCATGATAATACTGGAGCCTAAAAACCTTCTTGTGAAGGATGCAGATATAGCTACCTGCACCCCTGAAAGCAAATGATTGAAAAAAATAACATGAAGTGCATTGATTAATAAGGAAAGAACACTGATAAATAAATTAATACAAAGAAGCCCATAATAGTAAACAGACCACACCAGATGCATCTATACCAGATGCAGCCACACTGTCATTCTGAATTAAATGCAGGAAAACAGACACTATCCTGCTGCACAAAAGGTCAGTAAAAAGGTTCAAGGCACTATATAAAGGTAAGAAAAAAATAGAATAGTTCTTTTAGGAATCTCAGCTGTAAGGTCTTCTTTGGGAAATCAAAAATGTTCTTCCATTTCATGTTCACTTGCAATACTCCCAGCAAAATGTGTACTGCTCACTTTACTGTAAATCTAAATGCAAGCTTTTCAGACTATGACGTGTCTTCCTTAAATTAACATTTAGTAAAAATGTTTTTTAATTTACCATATCTTATATATTTTGTTCTAATAACTTTTCTACTAAATGCACTGCCTTCTTCAGCTGTTTATAGCAGCTATACAGCCTCTCACAATGTTTACCACCATGGCTCCAAGAACCTGAGGCAGCCCTCTGTATACCATTGGAGTTATTGATTCAAATACACTCAGCCAAGAAATTGTTAGCAAAGACATGGATGGTTGAGAGTGAAAAAGCTGAGTCAGTGTGTTGTGTTGGGCTGTAACAAACTAATCTGGTCCTGGTACATATGACATCCACTCATTCCCCAACTGGCCTGTTGGTTTCTGTTTTTAAATTGATGTGGTACAGAACAGAAAAATAACAGGAATATGTGATTTTCTTGGATCTTATTACAAAGAGAGCAGAAATAATTATTATGTAGAACAAATAATTCCACATTTATATAAGATCATGATGACCAACATAGAATCTCATATTAGTGTCCAACTGAATGTTAGAAAACCAAAGCAAAAAACATAAACACTATAGGCATGAATATCAGTGAAAGTTAATGAATCTCCTTGGACATTCTGCACATGCAGGTTTGTGCTCCTGAAATCTTTCAGTCTATGAGTTTATGTAATCATGGGTTTGAGTGTTTTGTTTACATACGATCTTGTAATGCAATACACTTCTCTGTTTGAAATGTTATTGTGACTAATTTATGAGCGATACATTGGTAAGAGCTGCTCTCCAATTATACTGCATATATGATTCTCTTTATATACCTTATAAATCTGTACAATTGCAGCTTTGCATTGCATTCTGTTTTTATTCAAATTAATATTTTATTTAAAGCTGCAATTCATAAAGTTTGCTGCTTATTCATAAAGTTTGCTATCTCTCTTTGTACCATAAAATTGGATGTTACATACAGAATTTTTTTGTGTCAATTAGCATAACCCACGCAGGTAATACTGTAGTTGGATTTTTTATTTGAATATAACAAATGTGATCAGAGTTGTTTGACCCAGGTGCTGTGTTTTACTATTTAAACCATATTTCTGAGTTGTTTGTGTCCTAACCATTGACCTAACTCCTGCTATATACACTTTACATTGGGTTGTTGATGACATGGGTATATAAAGTCACAAACTCATTGTAGTTACAAAAGTGAATGAATGAAGTGTGGCCAAGTATGGTGACCCTTTCTTTGTGGAATTTGTGCTATGCCTTTAAACCATCCAAGTGCACACACACAGTAGTAAAAACACACCCGCTTTTTTAACTCCCCGTCACCAGGGGTGCAGCCGGGTGTTCGGTGCCTTGCACAACGGTCTCACCTCAGTCGTTGTATTGAAGCGGTAAAGAGCGCTGGACATTCACTCCCCCCACCTACAATCCCTGCCGGACCTGAGACTCGAACCTTCCACCTTCGGGTTCAAGTTTGACTCTTACCATTAGGCCCTGACTGCCCCCAAATTGTGTGTGTGTTCTTGCTTTTTTAAAATGTAAAACTGTGTATGTGTGTAGACAAACAGAGAGCAAGATAGATGGACAGTGGACAGGATACTGGCACCAATAGCAACTAAAATTTCCAATCAAGACACTGAAATGACTAGTTTAAGCTAATTTTGTTGTCCCTGAAAACATGGGTTGAAGTGTCATGTGAAACACTTGTAAAATTAATTTAAGAAATAATAAGAATAAGAAATAATGTTTCTTGTAAATGGCCACTTTTTTGACTGTTCTAAAACTAAAATGTAGTAAAGAATGAAGTTGCAGTGACTACATTCACTGCAGTTTTTATAAACAACTACAAAGAAAAAGGAAAGGTTTCTTTGACTCCAGACCTGGAGATGTTCCAGAGACAATATTTCCCTCAATATCCTCATACTGCAGACTTTTAGAAAGACCAAGATTCCTTAAACAGCTAAGTCAATAAAATCACTACAGAGAACCGTTTATTATGGTATATTTACAGAACGCCTTTGTTGTTCTGCTCTTTTGACGTAATTAAAAGGGGAAATCTATAATTATTTACTTCCCAAACAAGCAAAGGATGACACAAAAGAAGCTGTCAACAGAGATGGAATCAAAGCTCTGCTCAGAGTTGATGGCCTCAGTAAATGGTTGTGTGTAATGAGAATGCATTTCCCTGAATGTTATTCATCTATTAGCTGTGATGCATTACTAAGTGATTCCAGGTATTACGTCCGCTAGGGATAAGACGCAACAAAAAAAAAACTCTTGTTAAGCTGTCAGACCAAATATAACGAAAAACAAACGAAAACAGTATAAGTAAATAATTTACATTTATTTAAAGGATGAGGAAAAACAGTCAATTGGTAGTACGAAGCTTCAGAGAGACCCAAGGCCCAAAACAACAAACAAAAACCAAGCTAAAAAAGACCGCCAATTGAACGTCCAAAAACCGCTGACAGGCGGTTCCACAACTGGCAAATCAGCGGCGATCTAACACATAAAAGGGGACAAAAAGGAGAAAGTACATAGAAACCAATACAAGATACACAAACATAAAACACATAACATAACACCCCCACCACTAAAAATCAACACCTTGTTGATTACGCATTACATTGTATGGGATAAGGTGTCCGCCAAAACATTATCCTTTCCACTCTTGTAGCGAATTTCCAGATTGAATTCTTGAATAATTAGTGCCCAACGCATTATTCGTTGGTTTGAATTCCGCATACAGGACAAAAAAACCAAAGGATTATGATCTGTAAAGACCACTACAGGCAGTGAACTTGATCCGACATAAACTTCAAAATACTGCAAAGCATACAGCAACGCCAAAGCCTCTTTTTCAATCGTGCTGTAGTTTAACTGAGGTTTTGAGAACTTTCTCGAGAAATAACAGACAGGATGATCAATTCCGTGCGCATACTCTTGCAAAAGGACCGCACCAGCTCCAGTAGCGCTGGCATCCACATCGAGCTTGAATGGCACAGAGAAGTTAGGGGCAAACAATATTGGCGTGCTACACAGTAAAGTTTTAACAGACTCGAAGGCTATCTGACATTCGTCAGACCATACATAATCTTTATTCTTGCAAAGCAAGTTAGTCAAGGGCAACACTACATCGGAAAAGTTTTTACAGAATCCTCGATAGTACCCTGCCATACCGAGAAAACATCTCAGTTGTCGTTTAGTGCTTGGAACAGGAAACTGCTGGATAGCTTGCACTTTGGCTGCCACAGGAAGGACTTCACCTTGGCCCACCTGTTTGCCTAAATAAGTTACAGTTGCCCTTCCAAATTCACATTTCGCCAGATTCAATGTGAGCGAAGCAGCATGTAAACGGTCGAATACATTACATAGCGATTTCACATGTTCATCCCATTCAGAAGAGTAAACAACGATATTGTCTAAATATGCGTCACAATTAGGAATGCCCGCCAACACCTTGTTCATCAGACGTTGAAACGTGGCAGGCGCGTTTCGTAAGCCAAAAGCCATGACCATATATTGAAGTAGATTGTCAGGCGTAGCAAATGCAGATATTTCAGCTGCACAAGGAGCTGCACCTCCCAATAGCCCTTCGTAGCTTCGTAATGAAAGTAGCGGCCCCCACTCGATCCACACAGTCTTCCATGCGAGGCAGTGGAAAAGAGTCAGGCTTCGTGATCGCATTGACCTTTCGTTTAAAAATGAGCCGAGCCATCACTCTTCGGGACTATAAGGCAGTGCGAACTCCAAGCGCTGGAACTTGGCACAGCCAATCCATTTTCAAGAAGGTATTTAACCTCGTGCTGCATAACCTGACGTTTCATTGGGTTCACCCGATAAGGATGTTGTTTGATCGGTGGATGATCTCCTACATCAATATCATGGTACATGACAGTTGTTTTGGAAGGCACATCAGAGAACAAGGACAAATGAGACTGGATAAGACGACAAACATCCTCACGAAAGCATTCAGAGAGGTATGACAAGTGTGATCTCAGATTTTTAAGAACTTCTGAATTTTGCAACCTGGCACCAGCAACAGAAGCATTCCGTATCGTTAGGCCATCGATATCTGGACAGTAGGAAGCAGACACATCCAATGTACGCACAGTTGAAATAGCAGAGCTTTTAAACTCAGTATCTCGCGAAACATAAGATTTTATCATGTTTATATGACATACGCAAGTTTTTTTTTGCGATCAAGCGTGCGAATTACATAGTCTGTCTCACTGAGTTTGGCATCAACGACATAGGGGCCTGACAATCTTGCCTGTAAAGCTGAACGAGGAATCGGCAAAAACACCAACACCATGTCACCCGGTTCAAAAGAACGAGAGACAGCTTTCTTGTCAAATCGAACCTTCATTTTCGTTTGAACGGATGCCAAAGAACCACGAGCTAAATTACATACACGATGCAAACAGTCACGAAATGAACTAACATAATAGAAAATGTTGGTAACACTACTCGACTTGTCATCCATCATCTTTTCTTTTAACAACTTCAACGGACCTGTCACAGTGTGCCCAAAAACTAATTCAGCAGGGCTGAAGCCAAGCGATTCCTGCTGAGTCTCACGCACAGCAAACAAGAGCAAAGGTAAACCCTCATCCCACTCTTTTTCAGACTCAATGCAAAATGTTCTTAACATTATTTTTAACGTTTGGTGAAAACGTTCCAACGACCCTTGCGATTCCGGATGGTACGCGCTTGACGTTTCATCTGTGATAACACTTGCTGTGATAACACTTGCTTGAATAGCCGCGACATAAAATTAGTACCCTGATCGGTCTGTACCACCTTTGGTAAACCGAAAGTTGAGAAGAACTTAGTCAAGGCTCTCAAGATTGTCTTGGTCTTCAAGGTACGCAGCGGCACAGCTTCCGGGAAACAAGTATTAACGCACATCATCGTCAGTATAAATTTGTGTCCAGACTTGGTCCGTGGCAAAGGACTGACACAATCTAAAATCACTCGCTCAAACGGTTTACCTATAGCAGGGATAGGGCAAAGAGGAGCGGGAGGGATCGATTGATTCGGCTTACCTACGATCTGGCAGGTATGGCATGAATGACAATGTTTCACAACATCCGATCTCAAACCGGGCCAAAAAAAATAGCGCAAGATTCGGTGGTATGTTTTTGCAATACCCAAATGACCTGAAAAACTGTGATCGTGAGCCAAAGCCAATACGTGAGAACGAAATTGAGTGGGCACAACGATTTGAAAAACTGCATCAGCTTCACATTCAGACGTAACCGGTGTCCTTTTCCGCATTAGCAAATCGTTTTCCCAAAAATAAGCAACAGGACTTTTAAAAACATCTTTTTTCTCCACTGCTGCAGTTCTACATCGAGACAGCGAGGTGTCCTGGTTTTGCGCATTAGCTAATGTGACCCTGTCAATTGGCAATGACAGATCAATTTCAACACTAGGTATAGCGGACAGCGACTCTGTCTCTGTCGCATCAGGGAATTTTTGACACACGTCAGTGCAATTGGGGGAAACCAGGAAACTATCAGAAAGTTCCACGACGTCACTATATTTGCGTGACTGCGCTCGTGTAATAGCGCACGTAGGGAACACGGAAGTGAGTGTAAACACAGAATCAACAACATTTCATGGTTCAGAGAGCGGGTCATCGACTACTTCGGGCAACGGCAAAACTTTTCCTCCGGCCAAATCGTTGCCGAGGATAAAATCAACTGATAGTCAGTTGCGGTCGAACAGCGATCTTAACGCTACCAGAAACCAAATCAGATTGGAGGTTCGCGCAATGTAAAGGTACCCTCACTGTACCCAGTTCAATACCCTGAATCGATACATCTGAACCACAATACGAATCATTCGAAAAAGGCAAAATTTTGCTACATACGAACGACTGGCTCGATCCAGTATCACGAAGAATGCGGACGGGAACTTGATTTTCCTCTCCCCTGAGAGAAATAACACCCGTAGAAACAAACGGCTTATATCCTACATCAATTTCGTCCAAGTCAATTTGCGAACCTGAAACGCTCTTTGGGGCCTGACGTTTAGGCGACTGGTTTTTCTTTTTCAAAACTGGACAAACGGAAATAAGATGGCCAATCTCATGACAATAAAAGCACTCACGCGGTTCATTCTGATTAGACGGAATCGTTTTAACGTATTTTGGGCTCTTTTCAAAACTAGATTGGGAGGATTCACGGCGCACAGATGAAACGAAAACATTTTTGTGAGTTAATACGAATTCATCAGCAGAAACTGCTGCTTTTGCGAGAGTGGTGACTTTTTGTTCATTCAAATGTACCACGATCTTATCCGGTAACGTGTTCTTAAAATCCTCCAATAACACGAGCTCACGAAGTTGTTCAAAATTAGTTACTTTGCTGGACTGACACCACTTATCAAATAGAGTTCCCTTTTCACGGGCAAACTCAACAAACGTCTGATTGGCGGCTCTTATTATTATTACGGAATATTTGACGATAAGCCTCAGGGACCAACTCATAGGCTCTCAGAACAGAGCCCTTCAAGACATCGTAATCTAAACTCTCCTCAATAGATAAAGAAGCACAGACCTCCTGCGCTTTACCAGTCAATTTGCATTGGAGCAGGAGAGACCAAATCTCCCATGGCCACTGCAAAGCGACAGCTATACGCTCAAACGCATTAAAATAAGAATCGATCTCATTTTCTCTGAACGCAGGAACTAAACGAATTTGCCTACTAATATCAAAGTCACTAGTACTTAAATGTGGAGCAGGAGAAGCAACATTAGGTGCTCTTGGTACAGACATTGGGGTTTGAGTCACATTTGGCGTGGGGTTTGGCGTGCACCCTGAACTTGAAGTTCATACTGTTTCACGCGCAAAAGTTGCGTGTCGTGTTCTTGTCGTTTGACTTGTAAATCGAGCTGTTTGAGTTGTATAGCCAATTTAAGATCTTCCGTACTCAAACCTACGAGAGGATGTGGAGCAAAACTTCCGTTTGCAGCCGACGTTTTGACAGAAGCCTCAGCTCCCAACTCGTCTGCAGCGGGTGAAGCAACATCCACATTCTGTAACTCCGATTCGATTTTTAAAACCCCAATCGACACCAAATTCTCCTGCACCACATCACGAATAGCTTCCTTAGTGGCCACTTTAGATATAGATATATCATAATATCATAATAGTCTGCAACAAGAATGAGATCAGATTTACAACATGTCTGTAAAGCCTGTATCGTAGGAGATTGCTTAAAAGCCTCAATACAAAACTCTATAATTTCTCCCCCACACAAGTAAGAACCGCCGATCAGAAAAAATAAAGAATACTACTTACCAGCAAAGTAGACTATTTATAAGAACATAGAAAAACGGATGAAAAATAGAAAAAACGAATGAGCCCCCAATTTATTACGTCCGCTAGGGGTAAGACGCAATAAAAAAAACTCTCGTTAAGCCGTCAGACCAAATATAATGAAAAACAAACGAAAACAGTATAAGTATATAATTTACATTTATTTAAAGGATGAGGAAAAACAGTCAATTGGTGGTACGAAGCTTCAGAGAGACCCAAGGCCCAAAACAACAAACAAAAACCAAGCTTAAAAAGAAAATAAATCTAACTAATTAACCTTTAAATTAAATAAGAAAAGAAATAACAAAAACCTTCCCTAACTATTCTTACAAAAACAAAGAGAACGAATTCAAATAAAAGGGCAGGTCTCTCCTACAATGACCACATAATGAAACAGCGTTAAATAACAAGAACAAAGATTCTTTGGTCTGGCGGCTGATGGAGAGTCTGGAACAGCGTGACCGGCCCGAAGTCGCATCAGCTCCTTTCTCCATAGCGGAAGAGGCGTTTTAAAGGGACCGCCAATTGAACGTCGAATAACCGCTGACAGGCGGTTCCACAACTGGCAAATCAGCGGCGATCTAACACATAAAAGGGGACAAAAAGGAGAAAGTACATAGAAACCAATACAAGATACACATAACATAACACAGTTTATAATTCTCCTCCCTTGTCAATATAACCTGAGATGACAGGACAATCATCTCACACTTCACAATCACTTCACTGTTTACATTGCAGACTTCTAAAAGCAACACCCTGTTTCTCTTTGTTAACAATGACAACAGTGTGTTTTTAAAAGCACTGGAGGTTAAAATGGGCTCTCAACCAGACTGTCTTATTAGTGAAGACCTTTTCTTTTTGAAGCCCTATCTGGGGACTTGAGTCACAGCTTCAAAATTATACAGCAGAATGTTTTGCCTGTGGTTTAAAGCCAAAGCAAAGAAGCAAAGGAACGAAAATGTAAATGGAAGAGATGCTCCAGGGCATTCCTGCATGACAGAGCAGATAAATTCATCTTTAGAACATAATGAATGCATACCACACAGATCTCTAGGTGATGCTTTAAAGTGCATTCCTTAAAGTTAAACCTTTATTATTCAAAGATCAAGCTCGGTTTCTAGAAGTCTGATAGTTCTCTCAATGATTTGTACGTCTTGACAAATGTTCCTTTAAATTGTCCTCGTGCTTTTGAATATATGCATTTAACACAGCACTTTTGACAACACACCAGCCCATTTGGTCTTTTGCAGCTCACCCACTCTTACAATCTTTGTAATTAGTTGTAGAAACTGAGACAGGAAGTCCATTTGCAGCATATGGGAAATAATTGGTGTTGGTTATATTCTCTTGGGATGCCTTTGATTATTCAGAGGGACGATGAGCTCACTAAATGAAGTGCCAAGGAGCACAAAACTCAAATCACCTGGATACTTCAGCGTGACACCTCTTATTCTACTCACTGACAGAAAAATCTATGGCCGGTCACCACAAAATGATGTAATTTACGTCTCTTTTCAGCACTGGGAGCCCAATGCAGAGGCACTATAATTGGCTAACTTTCCAAATGTCATATTCTGAGTGTGTAGAGAGGACATCGACTAGAAAGAATCTTACACATACATTGTTGGATAAGAGTGGTAGGTGTTGCAGGAGCCCATTTTATGCATGACAAAAAGATTAAAGGGTTTGTTGATGAGCGTGTGATTTTGTATAAAGGTTGGCTAGTGGGAAAGCAAAACAATCCATAATTTTAGAGTTTTTTAGAGTTATCTAAACTATTTCAACTGGCAAAATAAAATTAGCTCTGGCACTATGTGATTTATTCAGATTATTACAAAAATTGATCATACACTCTATGATCAGATAAAAATAACAATAAACAATAATTTACTTAAATGAGTAACAAACAATAATAACATTTCATCATTTTACTAAATCTGTTCAAACTTTAGGATGAAAAATGTATTTTAAAAATGTCATTAAATAACCATTTGACCCTCTTTTGGAAAAACCTCTAAAAATGTTTCTTGTTATTGCGAATCAGACCCACACAACAGTCAGGAGGAATTTTGCACCATTTCTTTCTATGAAACTGATTCAGTTCAGCAATATTCTTGAGACGTCTGGTGTGAATTACTCTTCTAAGGTCGAGCCAAAGCAATCAAAAGAGTTGAGGTCAGGACTCTGGTCCACTTCAGAAGGCGTACTTTTTTCTGATGTTGATGTACTCCTGGCTTTCTTTGTTGTTGTTTTTGTTGCATCATCTCAGTTCCATTGAGCTTCAATTGGCTTATCGAATTTATTTTTTTTTTGTCAGTGATAGCAACCTGTCCAGGCCCTGAGGCATCACAGAAGCCCCAGTCCATGATGGCCCCTCCAGCACACTTTACAGCTTAAATGAGGCTTTGATGTTGGTGCACTAGTTTTTTTACACACATAGTGTTTTCCCAAAAAAATTAACTTTGGTTTTCAAAACATTGTGCCTTTGTGGAACCTCCAGGAGCACTTTGCAAACAAGAGCAACAGGCAACAAGAAATATTCAGGCAACAAGAAATGTTTGTAGTATCCTCCTGGTCTTGTGCAGGGACACACAGCAAAGATGTTTCCATGTTCTACAGATTTCTGTAACTAGCTAAGCATTCTTCCCAATATCACTGAGCATTGTGTTGTTGCTGTTACCTTTAAAGAACGCTCTACTAACAGAGAGTTCAGAAACAGTCACACTATCATTGTTACTATGTTAGATGAAAACATTATTGGGTTCATGAGGAACGTCAACATGTGTGATTCCTCTGTTTCTGTGAAGTCACCTTGGGTAATAAAAAGGCTATATAGACCCATCTGTCATCTACACTGCTTATTTCTAGACAAAAACAGGGAACCACACAGGACTAGTGGCCAATCCATCACATGACGAATACCTACCTACACACACACACACACACACACACACACACTTTCTCACATATAAAAGCAATTTGGAATTTCCATGAAACCTTATCATGTCTCTTCATGTCTCTTAGTATGTCAAAAGGGACATACTAAGTTGAATTATTATGAATTCAATCAATATGTTCAGACTTTCACTGGTAGTTTGCCATATATTTACAGTATACATATATGGCACTTCATTTGGTGTTTTACAGTATATAACACTAGTTTACAGTTCTTATTAGCCACATAGCTACAGTAAAATCATCCCACCAGTAAATCACGAATTTATCTTCAGATGATTGCATTCACAACAGACGTTTTTGTAGAGAAGGGCATGCAGGGAAATCAAATTGTGGCTATTCCTTTGTACATACTAATGATACATTGGCAGCTGTTGTTTTCCCAAGCCTTTATGCTGCCCAAGAGAGAGTTAAAAGAAATGACATGACTGTAATTTATCTTACAAAACTGTCGTGGAATGAAACACAAATAGACCTTGGGCCTCATGCGCCCCACACTAATTACTATGACCGAAGTTCGGAAGTGGAAGCAAATAGACAGAGGTGCACGACAGCTATAGAAAAGTTAAAGCTTTAGCTGTATTTAGTCAAAGTCAAAACAGTTTTCAAATGAGCCTTACAGCCAGATAATCCCCCACTGTGCTTGTTGCCATTAAAATGTCTCTTTGATTTAGAGACTAGCTTTGTTTGCTCTAAAATTCAGTTCCTTTATGCTACCTTATTTTAATATAAATTGGTGTGATATTACTTTTATTATTCAGTGAGACATTGTGCACACATTTTCAAAAGAACACAATACATTGAAAGCAAAATGAAAGGCTAGGCAATGTCATAATGACATAAACATAACTGAAAATTCCTCCTGCTGAATTTAACACTGTCACTCTATTGGCATTTAAAGAGACATCAGCCCAGTCTGTGAGGCAAATTAAGAATGTTGCTAATATGGCCTGATTTGATCTTTGGCCTGAACCATCTGTAGCTGCACAATGCAAGTTTTTGATATTATATAAAAATTGTTTTTCAATGTTTTGCTGTGCTTTTCATTGTAATGTTTGAAACTACTTAAAATACAGAATAGCATAAAAAAGAATGTACTAAAATAAATGTTTCCCAGTAATAAGAACAGGACAAAAGGTCTAGGGTATAATGATAATATTAAACATACAAATAGGTTCTGACATAATGGCAAAGAATTGCAGGAACAGGATCCCACTGAAGTAAAACAGCGACAATGTATTAAACATCAACAAGATGTTCTCCTGACTCCCATGAGGCCCAGCTGAATGACACTGCGTTTAGTTTAGCATGGAAAGTGTGAGGAATGCAAATTCCACATTTCTCTATGAAAGTAAATGATTTTGAGACATTTTGAACATACCTTCTAAACCACAGAGGAGCCCTCAAATCCATGATGTGTATAGAATACAAATGCTACAAAAATAACATGCTTGTACAGAGATGCTGAAGAGCTCCAGTCGCAGTCTATAGTCTCTGTCACCCTGATCTCATAATGTTTAATGGGTTTATTAATTGATGCCCGGTGTCTAAGACTTTAGGCAGATTCTTAAAGCCATTTTACCCTTTATGTGAATTCTATGTGGCAGTTCTGTTTATGATATGGTGCTTTTTAGTTTATGACACAATTAAATCAATGTGATTGATGAAAGTGGTGTTGCACTTGAAATTTCCACTACTGTCATTAATAGCAGTCAACAGATGTTTTAAAGTAAAAAAAGATTAAATAAGTGTGATGTGATTGAATGTAAATGTGCTGCTATAATTATTGCATCCATGTGGGTAAAAAACATGAGAAAAAAATCCCTCCCAGTCAAACCTTTTCCCTTTTTTATCTTCATATGTACTTTAAATTCCTAGAACCCTTTTCATCTGTAAGGCCATGTGGGGCCCTATAATAAAAAAGACTCAAAATCATTCTGTTTGGTCACATAACATCAATTCCTTCAATTCCACGAAAAGTAATTTCTTATGTAACACTCCAAGCATTTCCAACCACAGACATAAGCATTAAGAAGTAATTAGTGCAAATTGTGCTCATTAATGTAGCAGTGCATTAGTATGACAGTAATCTGACCCCAACATGCCCACAGTCATTGCAGTGCTCTTAAAAGTCTTTGTGAGCTCAATAGCTGCAGCAATGTGAGATTCAGCAGAGCCTTCAAATAGCCTATATTCTCCAAGCTATATGATGTTTTTTTATGAAAGCGTGAGATAATTTAATAATTTATTGAGCAGTTTTCCTGCTTCAGGGAACTATAATCAAACATTTCACAGTATAGTATTAATGTGTTGGCATTATCAACTGCACACACACACAATAAATTAAATGCAGCCCTTTATTTGTGAGTCATTTGTGTTGCTGATTTTTTTGTTTTTTTCGTTATTCTCTCTAAGGAGCGTGCATCGCAAGGAGGAGTTTTCCATGAAAATGTTGAAATCACTTTACCCTTTGTGACACTTAAATTACACAGAAGCAGAAACAATCCGACATCTAGTCACATGTGGTTTTGGATGCACCTATGAAAAAAAGTGTGACAAATTACATTTGTGTTGTTGACACTCACAGACTGTGTTAATTGAGGAAGATAATATGGACAGATGCACGTTAAGTCTGTGTGCGCATGCTGGTAATTAAAAAGCAGATCTCAATCACTTCTTCAGTCTGCTTATGGAGCAATTTCAGCTACTGAAGGAAAATAACAGGATGGTATAAAATGTTGCATGAAGATTGCTCTGCATAGTCTAATATGAATAAATGAGGGTCTCGTGCCCTCCACAATGTTTTTCTATCGTCTACATGTTTTTTGTCATTCATAATGTATATCTTTACCTGAGGGAGAGACATGACTTCCAATTAGATTTTACACCTCCCAGATGTCGCTGTGTTATTATGCAGGAGTCTAGGTACAGAAACAAGCAGATCATTCTCTGATCAACTTTGGTCATCTCAACCGTGCCTATTGTGAGTATTGTGACCCTTAAACAGTATTTGAGACAAAGTTACAGTCAATTGATATGGCTGTGAGAAGATTTTTCGACTTGTATTAATTTACTGGGAATGTCACAATATGAACATATCACTTGCTAAGTCATGTTATTTTTAATTTGCTCTTGGTAGATTGTGTTGGGCATTATTAAAATGAGATTTTGTTTGTGCGTTCTTTCATTTGTGCTTTGCCAGTAAATCACCTGCAGAAATCTCCCATTGGAAGCTGTTTAAAATTGTGATTTCACACTAATTTGCCCTGTTAAAAAATTTGGCCCTTAACAGCAACAAAACCATTTTGTTGCACAAAAGGTGTTTTGTAGTTGAAACATTTTCAGCAGATGTTAAAATGTAGGAAAAAATTGTTTCTTAAAAACTTTGACTAAAGATTGCTTTGAATAACCCTTAAAACCTTTATTTGTAAGATATGGGCAACATTAATTTTTAACATTAAAAGATCCACAGCTGTTGTTGCTGTTTTTTTAACCTTTTAGTTAAGACATGTATAATTTCTGAAGCACTATTTCTTCTACATTTTAACTTGTTTTTTTAGACCATTGACTGGTGTATTTTTAAATGACATTTTTAAATGACATTTTAAATCATTCTATAGTAATAATTGTCAACCATCCTACTATTGCAAATCAGTTCACAGTGGTCCACTTCAAATTATGTACTCCCACAGTTAATTTCTGACTGATTTTTATTTTAGCAGTGTCCATGTAGGCTCATTGGTCCATGCTAGCACCAATAATACGTCAACACTTCATGATGGCAAAAAGGATTTTACCTCAGTTCCCTGTGCAATCATTAAATGGGGAAGAGAAAGAGACAGATGCATTACAGATTAATGGATTAATGTCAGAACTCCCTCATACTCCTAATTTAAAAACCTTAAGCTGCCATCAGAGCCTTGCAGGACTCCAAGGTGCTAATCTGGCTCATCCATGCTTTTAAAAGAGACAGATTCTTAAAAAAATATGATAGGGAGATTTTGTCACAGTCATATTAGTGACTTTTTTTGACTACTGTAGATGACACAATGTTGTTTCCAAGAACCTTACAAAACTGACCAAGCTGAAAACAGAGCTCTTTCCCTCTGCCTGGGAAAGAAGGTCTCTCCTGATGGGAATCTCCCAAGGAGACCCGTCTAATAGATCTATCAGATCTGAGAACCATACTCGAGTGGGCCAAAGTG
>JBAJNP010009200.1:7335-18601 GCA_036877545.1 Yasuhikotakia modesta
GCACACATAAGAAAAAAAGGTCAAGTTTGGCACAGAGCAGGACAAAGATTTACTACTCCAGTCACTTTTGACCTCTTTTTGTCTTGCTATGTTTGCCCACGTCTCTGTGGATAATATAACTCTCTGTCTCACTCCAACCTGTCCAGTCTTTCTGTGTGTTTGCTAACACTGACAGCAGTTCTGTTAATGCCTAATGAGTAAATGATAAACGGATGCACACACACACACACACACACACACACAATAGCGTGTGACAGTGATGTGAAAACACAGGGCAAACACACACAAGCGCAGCCTCTGTTTATCGTCTGATGTCCAGGGGGCTTCAACTGTTTCACAGAAGCATGAGAAAAACGATGAACACGTTCATCACCGCAAAACTGTGCGAGAAAAATAATCTGCTGTAAAAATTATACAATAAAATATTAAGCATTAAACTTACAACAAATCCTGATGAAATCTTTCGCTTCTCATTGAAAACACTTGCATGTGTCGACATTACATGCTTCTGACTTTTCTAATAGTTATCAGCTAACACAAATGAACACACAAAGAACTACAGAACTAGGCCCAAATGAACATAACAAAAAATGAAATAATAATTTTGTAGCATTTTTGTTAATTAAGTAACTGTCTGAGGAGACAAAGGTCCCACACAGCAGTGTATCTGTTTGAGAGGACACAAACATTGTCTGACGTACAGCTGTGTGTGGAATTAAACGGTGGGGTTCTCTGTGGGAACGTGAGCATCCTAATTTATCCAGGACGACCCGCTGTCATACCATCTGAAGTTCTCTTCATCTCACTTATCGAGCCATCGGATACAGACTGTTATTTTTCTCCTCTTTTTCATGAAACATGAATAGCGTCTCTGTGGTTTAATGTGTCTGAGAAGAAGTTTGTGCATGTGTGCGTGTGCATGTGTGTGTGGAGTTTGAGGGGAGTCTGTCAGTCTGGGTGCTAGAAGGGGTTCTGGGACATCGTCTTCCTGTTGACTTCCTTATCGCCATGGAGATCCTGAACCCGTCTCTCTGGTGTCCGACACAAGCATTAATTCTCACAGAAACCCTCTTAACAATTTTAGGTCGTAAGAACGCTTCCCCAACATTTCCATTAAGTAACAAAAACGTTACATTTTAAACGTTCTAAGAATTGCTTTTTATGAGAACAATGTTCCACTAACATCTTAGAATAACGTTTTTGACATATGTGATAATTAATAGTAAAAATGTTCCACTAACAAGACTGCAAAACCGTTTTAAGAGAACCTTTAGAGAATGTTAGCCAACGTTCTGAGAACATTCCCTGTTAGCACAAACACAGTTTTCAGAGACAGGGAGGCAGGAAGTTGTCCTTCAGCTCTCTTAAGGTGGTCCCTGGAGGAAGAACTTCCAGATAGTGTGTTAAAGTTCTCTGGTGAGGCCCGGCAGGAGCTGTTTGTTTTCAGAACCATTACTATGACAGACTGTTTACTGAGAGACCAGATTACAGTCGCTCTCTACACTGCTGTTATTTCACCAGTATAAACAGCCTCACCAGCCTGTCTTACTGTTATTAATGAAGACTGCATCTCTCTCTCTCTCTCTCTCTCTCTCTCTCTCTCTCTCTCTCTCAGATGTCTAATGTATAAAGCTAATAATAATAATTACAGAATAACCCTAATTCACAACCTTAAACCCCTGAAAACATTTTTACAAGAAAAGAAAAACAGTATTTGCTTGAATTTTTTTCTAATTGTGAATGTTCTTAAATGAAGTTTTCACATAGTTTAGTCACACACACACACACACACACACACACTCACACACACACACAGACAAACACACACGCACACATGGACATGCTCACACACACACACAGGTGTATTTTCTCTGGGCACACTGAAGCGGAGTGTGAGTTTACACTCCTGATATTCTGGTTTTAAAGTGGTTTAGGTTTCTGATGTTTGTGTGTTTATGACCAAACACGAGGTCAAAAACATGCCAAGCTGCTGTTTGAAAACAAACACGGTAATGTCAAACACACACAAGAACAGAGGGAGAACAGGAGAGTGGGAGAGGACAGGGAAGACTGTTCTGGAAAGGCAGAGTGGTAGTCCGGTGCCAGACCGGATAGCGTTCCGGATGCTCCACCTGGGAAAACGACTGAAGTGGAGCAACGCTGGAAAAATAAGGGGGTAAATTAGGACGATAATTAAAACAGAGTGCTGACAGAAGTTGAAAAGTTCAGCCAAGAGTCTGGCACAGCAAACACTCAGTGCCCTGAAATATTGGTCCGGTTATGCCACACCTACCTCCCGAAGCCTTCACAAGACCACTAACAAGTGTGCTCACTAGGGTGACAGTATGCAGGCATGTGTGACAACATTTGTGACCTTTGCTGACAAAATAAGTAAATGAGAAAATTTTAAACATTTGTTATTTTCACATTCAACATAAAAAAACATCTTTCAACTTATGATTTTCGTTTCATTGGAATCAGAAGCGAATGAGCTACACCTGTTTCAAGCAACAGCCACTGAAAACAAGGCAGGAAAAAAAGAAATTTTCATGGACAAACAAAACAATCATTTAAAACAAAGAAAGGTTGAGCTCAGATGAAGTTGATTTTGGATGTTTAACTGTGTTTTGGAGCAGTGAGATCGCGAGACGAAGACTTAATGAACAAATGTTTGGGATTTGACATTCCTCATTTATTTTGCCTGCAGCTATTAGCCTGTGATCATTCCGACTCATTTTGCCAGCACAAGTCACATTTGTGATGTCAGTAAGAGCCTCAGACGTTTGTTTATGGAAAAATGGCTTTTCATTCACAAGGAATGAGTGACTGCAAGAGTCAGGAGAATAACAGATTTTTAGAGCTGTGTTTTAAAAAGATGTTTTTGGTCTGTTGGATTTGTTATTAATAATAAATACTGGAAGATAAAGTTTACCCTGCATCAAGTTTAGAAAATGCACTAAACAAATACACACAAAAAGTCTTTTTTTGTGGAGCCTTGACTGCGAGCACAGAAGCAGCGCCGTGTATGCATAAAGTATTTTCAGCAAACAGAGCTGTTCTTTGTTTAGATGCTACACAGATCAGTATTCAGTCTCTGTGTGCGTCTCTGTGGCCCTCGAACCCTGTCAAGGCTTTAGTGCAGAGTAGACGCTCTTCAAACACACGGGCCCACACGCATACACCAACACAACAAACAGTGGCGCCTGTTTTCATCTTCATTTATTCCCCGACCAAACACACACACAAACAGTCTTTCTCTTACAGACACAAATGTGAAAAGTTAATCATCAGAGAGGAGTGCTTGTCTGAGACAAATGGACAAAGACAGCATTCATTTATTTGATTTACTGTGTGTGAAACACATCATTCACACCGTGTTTGCTGATGGACCAGTTACACGTGTCCTCACAACACTGTCTTACATGCGATCCGTTCCTGACGCATTATTAGACATCATGCCTTTCAGGAAGAGAGTCACACTGTTTACTGAGGCACCTAAGAGTGTGCAGCTCTGACATACAAAACCCTCGCTGAGCTGATAAAATCAGGCGGGAAAGTTAAACTCTGGATAACATGGTGTATAAATGTTGCTCCTGATCAAAGAACGGCCTTCAAGAAGCCTCCAGGATGTTTTTAAAGAAGTAAATTATCCACCGCTGTCAATCTGCGGTTTTCCCAAGACGCTTTTCCAGACTCACTTCCCCAAAAAGAGAAAATCCCCAAAAAGAAAATTTTGTTTCCCACCTTCATGTTGTTCCAAACCTGTTTTTCTCTTATCTGTGGAAAACATAAAAATGTTATTTGGAAAGTTCTAGGAATGTTTCCTAGACACAGTTTTTAGATAATGCATTAGTGTTAGTGCTTGATTTTATAATTCTGTAATGTTTTTAATAGGTTTCCTAAAACAAAGGAATAATTTTTTTACATGGCAATATGATAATAAAAAGTTCTACTAACAATACAGCAAAAAAATTACATTACAAAAATATTACAAACGTTACATTGCAAAAGAACATTAGCCAATATTCTGAGAACGTTCTCTGTTAGCTGGGACTGTATTGAGCTGCATGAATTACATAAATGTCTCTAAGCTCAAAAAAAAACCTCTGGAATTTGTCACTGTGTCACAGTTTCAGTCTGAAAAATGCTAGTTAAGATACTAGCTTACAGATTAAAGTTTTAAAGCAACATTTGCTCCTGTTGCTTTAAAGAAGTTTCTTAAAATCACACAACAGTGAAACCAATAACATATCAGTCGACTGGAACAGAATAATCTCAGTCTATTTAGTGCTACAGCCCAACCCAAAGTTCTG
Source organism: Yasuhikotakia modesta (assembly GCA_036877545.1). NCBI lineage: Eukaryota > Metazoa > Chordata > Actinopteri > Cypriniformes > Botiidae > Yasuhikotakia > Yasuhikotakia modesta. The sequence continues at coordinate 11,649 of JBAJNP010009200.1, forward strand.
AAGACGTTTCCTCCGCTGGTAACTGCTGTAACAGGATGGGCAGATGGGGCACAGAGGACTGGAGAGTAGGAAGTGAGTGGGAAGAACGAGGGAAAGGAGGAATTAAGAAAGAGGGATGGGGGTTAGGGCCGGTAATGAGTTTTAGGAGCGGCAGGATGCAAACAGGACGAGTGTCTCCAAGAGACTCATTTAATGCAGAACAGAAGACGTTTTCTACCCGTTTCTGAGGAACACTTTCTTGTCTCTGTGAATGAGAAGGTGGGCAGTGACAGTTTGGCTCATCGTTCTGTTCTGCTGTGATTAGAGATGTTTCAGTCCAAATGCGTTTCTCAGTCCTGCTGAACATGTAATGAGCTTTTCATATGCTGCTCTTGTTTTAATTATGCTAAATGTAAAATCTGCCTGTATCTGAGCTTGTGAAGTCTAGCCAGCCTGAATCAAAGAAAAACGAAAGGTGGAAAACATTCAAAGACCACGAGTCCCATGTCACACACACAGTGACTTCTCTAAACGGGGACATTTCACAGGCTTCTGTTGTTTTTATAAACAACTGCTTATAAAAGTATACATATTAAAAAATATATAAAAATGTATCAAACATATAAACATCACTCAGAATTTTTTTGCTAAATAGTTTCTTAAGTAAACTGTTTTATATTTTAAGTAAGGAAGAAATAGAGAGAGAGAGAGAGAGATGCATATACAATACACACCAAAGCACACGTTTGAAAGCTCTCTGTCTACATCCCTCTCAAATTTCTCTTTTTCTCTTCTTTTACCCTGCCAGCTTTATCACTGTTCTCCAGGCAGAATCAACTCTTTCTTCTCTCTTCTCTTCAAAAGCTCCCGACTGTCCAATCTCTCCAGTTATCTTTCTCTTCCTCTTTCTTTTCGCTCGCTCACTTCCCCCGGTGGCCCGTGTGCCGGCAGACCGCGGGAGGCAGATGATTTTGCCTCTCTTTGAAATGAGAGAGAAAGCGAGGTAAAGAGAGAGAGAGTCAACAGCCTAGACATCAAACGAGGCAAAGTCACGACAAAGGACGTTTAGGAAAGATCTTTTGATCCGTCTCTCTCCGCACCTCCCTCTGCCCTTTTTAAACCGGCCTGTTAACAGCGTAACCAGAACCAGCCTCGCTGGCACAGCAGGAAACATGTTTGGGCTGCATTTACGCTGCTCGGGTCAAAGGTCATTGAATGGGTCTTGTTAGGTACATCCCAGATAACAGAGAACGATCTCAGAACATATGCTAATGCTCACTAAACGTTTTCTCAGATAAAGTTATCAGATAGAGTTCTTGCATTATTGTTAGTAGAACATGTTTAACGTTGTTTTTAAGTTGTTAGTGGAATGTGTAAAAAATGTTACAGAATTAAAAAATCTACTAATAGCAAAGACATAATGCTAATACATCTGAAATGTTTCTAAAACTTTCAAAGTATTGTTTTTAACCTAAAACGTTTTAAGAGTGTTTAGCTGGGAGGAGGATTGAAATGAACTTTAAGCATTTATACTTTTTTTAAATTGATTTTGTGGACAAGATTTAAAGATGATATAGTGTTATGAGTAAACAGATCGTACATTAACTCTGTAAATGATATTTCTCAGTGTTTGCAGTGAGCTCAGATGCAAGCGCTGCTCTGTGTATGAGCACAGAACACATGGAGTTGTACATGTTTATGTTAAACCAATGTTTTGTTAGTCCCAAATCTACACAGTCGGAGAGACTGGGAAAATCGGTGGGAGACACGCTAATCTCTTTAGTTCTGCCACTGAAGGAAGGGAACAAAACACAGAGGTCAAAGGTGCAAACTGCAGGCCTCAAAGAGTACAAAACAAAACACACAAACACACACAAGATTACAGCCTAACACAAACACACAAACACCCACACAAACACATGCACGTGCATCTATCAAATAAGAAAATCTGGTTGTAATTTCTTGTGTAGCGTGACATGCTGTACAATCCAATGAACAAATGAAACACAGTGCACCATATATACGCCCCGGCACTGCTAATTTATCCAAAAATGAAACTTCTGTCATCGTTATGCTCATTTTTATCAAGCCTTCACGCTGCTACACAAATGAAACCTTACGTTCATTTCTTTATATAATACGTCATGGTGATCACATCTGTCCAACTCAAAAATGACAAAAAGTCACTATAAAACTTGTCTTTGTAGTGACACGTGTGCATATTATAATTCTTCTAAAGTCACACAAAGATCTGCTGGGGAAACAGATGGACATTTAAATCATTATTCACTGTAGTTCATGTAGTTCTGTTACCAGATCAAAGCCGGATGGAGTCGTTGAACAAACTCTACTGAACTAGTTGATCTGATCTCAATGGTTCTCAGAAAAATAACAGCATAAGATAATAACAATAAAGTCTCTATTGTGTGTCACAGGCATGTAATCTTAGGAGCGTGAGCGCTCATAAAATGTACAGCATCCTTTCTAACGGTCAGTGTTTGAGCATGAGCTTGTATTTAATCACATTTGTGTGGTTTGCGCTCCTCAGGGTCTTGGGTGTTATGTAACCTACATCTTCTGCAGCTTATTGGGGCCGTTTTGATGCCTGTATGTGTGTGTTCCTGTGCACTGGTCACATATCTTCATGCACATTTTATTATTCTTGCAGGTAATAAAACCTGAGGTAAAGATTTAGGACTCACCGGGTCCATGCTGGTGGTCATCAGTATGTGAGCTGCTTCACATCCAGGAGCTCCAGACTGAAGGCATCAGTCTGACCATTAAAGCCCAGAAGCGAGGCCCTTATCTCAGCCACACATTTAGGCTCTTCCGCCCCCCTCCCTCACAATGACAGATAACAGACACACAGGCAAACGTTTCCATTTGCTCTCCATTTAATCTCGTTGCTGTCTAGGAGAAATTACTGAGATGCTAAAGAGATATTCTGTGATTTTTCTTTGCTGTGGGTTGGCAAGCGCTAAACAGTTGACATTACAGAAATGTGTGTGTGATCCATAGATCACCTGTGCATTGGGTCAACCTGTGATTTATGCACCGGAGAGGATTAAATTCTCACTCTGGACTCTATCCACCATTTCCTGACAAGCTCTCAGTCGGTCACGTCTCACTAATGGTATGAAGTTTATCAGAACTTTTTTGAACTTTGACCTGCAAACCCTAAACAAGACTCAGGACAGGCTGAGGTAACAGTTAACAGTTAACTATCACACACATTTTCCTTCTTTATTGAATGCTGAATAGAGCAAAGATCAAGAGTGTCTGTTCCTGGAATGAATACAAGCACGATGTGACCTACCACAGAGGAGACAAAGAGACTCTGAAACAGGTAAACTAAGACATTTGCTGACACATGGGATGAAACAGTGTCATCCGTCTGAAATCTCTCTCTCTCTCGCTCTCTGTCTGTCTCGCTCACTCGTTCTATCTCACTTTCTTTCTGGTATCAAAGCGACATTGCTTTGGCTAATCAGCCACCGCTTTGATCGCTGTCTGTCAGGACCCCTGGGGACTCCAGGCTGCCCTTTTATCTGCCTGACTGCTGGTCTTTTCATAGAGAAGAGTGATAATCTGATTAACTGTAATACTTATCCCAGAAAGATAGAGGGAGAGAGAGAGAGATAGAGAGATGGAGAGAGAGAGTCACGCTATGTATGTTCTCTTTCATATCTCAGCTAATATTATTGAAGACGTCACTGACCCAGCTAACATGGAAAATCTTAGAATGTTGGCTAACATTCCCTAAAAGTTTTAGTTAGTAAAAACTTTTTTATACTTATATTTACTTATTTTATACTTATAATTAAAAAAATGTTTAAATGATGATCTTCTAACCCAGAAATAACGTTCATACAATGTCTAAATAACTCAGAAAGGAACTTGAAGTTCAAATTAAATCCATTAGGACACATCCTGACAGAAACTTTAACTACCATCCCTTGAAAAGCAAAACTGCCTGATATGTTCTGATGTGACCATATCTGGGTCAGCACATACAAAATTATCACCTAAAATAAACACACAGAAATGCTTTGTGATCACACGCATCCGCATGGAAAATTCTGAGCCAAACTTTTCCCTGTAGTAAGAATAACTGGCCTATTTTTAATGTTCGTTTTCAGGATAATGAAGTTAGACAGTGATGCTCTGCCTACATCAAAATCCCAGAAAGTCCTGCATCCGCGCTCTCACCCGCGCTCTCATCCGGCACACACACCAAAAAAAAACATTTAGAAAATGTAAGAAACTGGGGGCAGAACAATAGACAGATAAAATGAAAGAGTGAGAACAGATCTGGACCTGGTCTAGGCTAAATCAGCAGACACAAGCAAACGTGATCCTGAAACCATCACTTACTTTAAAACTGCAAGCAGTATTTATTTTGTTTATGTGGTTTTGGTCAGTATGGCTTGACCATCCTTCAAAATACATTATCTGTAGGCGTCTATTATTCATTAAAGCAATTCTATAAGACACTGGCTCAGGTTCTAAGATGCCGTCATGATGACCAGAAACAGCAGTCGGAAAACAGTTCAGCTCACAGCCTGTCCTCCACGTTCCAGCGGCGGCCGTACCAGCATGGAAACGAGCAACAGACAGCAACAACATTATCAGTCTCTTCATGAAGAGATCTCAGGCAGTGATGTCTGTATGTTTCTATGGATGAGCTACAATCACAGTCATTCTTACAGGATGAAGAGCGTCCCGTCATTTCTATTGTGTGGAACAGGGAATGTTCTGAAAACTGGCTAGCGTTCTCTAAAGGTTCCCTCAAAGTTATGAAAGTGTTCTTGCAGCAACTTGCGGTAAAATTGCTAGCTGGGAAAGTGCTTGTGCAAGGAACCACAAACTGCTTTTTTCTGCCATGTCACCACAAACCATCCAGCCCTGCAAGGGAACGGTCGGGTCAGAATTCCCCTTTATCTGGAGTCTATTCCAATTACTTACGCCATTATTCCAGGGAAAGACAAAGCAGACAGGAAATGAGATAAATGTGCTGAAATTACAGCCTGTGATTGGGGCTTTACTCCCGCTGCTGACAGAGTCCGAATCTATTTGGGGTAAAACATCTCTGCTGGGTGCTTGGAGTTTCCGTGCTGTTTAATTGCGCCTGATGCATTCGAGAGCTGAAAATAGATTTTGTTGAGAAGGCAGTTGTTAAGTCTTAGTGTGTATTTAAGCGTCTGTTCATACCGATGGGCCTCCTGAAATGCTTTTTCAACATAACATTAGGAGCGTGCACACTACCCTGTAATTCAGTTTCCTTAATCTGGATTCAATTTGAAGGCCGGTGTCTGCAAATCATATTCTCTCAGCATGAAGCCTGCATTAAAGCAGCTAGCATCATGTACCAGACTCCCTCTGTGTCTCCTTTAAAGCACCAATTAACCTCATGCTAATCAGAAGGCATGCTAATGGTAGCGCAGTCTTAATCCACTTACTGTAAACACATAAAACGCTGCTGTCTCCACATTTCTGGAGACATTGGAGATTGAAAAATAAAGTGCCGCCTTACGTACAGACATGTATGTTGTCCTTATATTTCTTCGTTCAGCTAAAATCAGAGATCTGGCCACATTGGAAGAAATTCTCAAACATTTTGGAAACAAAGCGGATTTATGACAGACCAAAAACCGCAAAGATCTGTATCTAAACTAAGATCTACAAACAGAGGTCGCTGCTTTCAGCGTTGCTCTGAATTCAAGTTCACTTCTACCACTGGTACATGACAAAGGTCCAGATGTTTATAGATCACTGCAGTGCAAAGGTTGTGGGTTTGATTTTCAGGAAACACAAACACTGATTATGAAAAATAATAATAGACTAACAGTGATAACTGACAGATTAAAGTGACTAAAAATGGCTTTACAGTTTATTATTTTATTTGCATATCATTCAAAATAAACCCATCAAAATTCTTCTAATTCTGAAATGTACAGTATTTACATTTAAAAAATTAATATTAAAATTACATGCATAATTATTCATTGTTTTTGTTTGTCACACAAAATGGACACAAAATTTTATCCTAGTAAAAATGAATCTGAGTCTCTGTCAACTGTCCACAGACTGTAAATACAAAGAAGAAAAAGTACCAGCAGGGCAACGTTTAGTTACTCGTTTAGTTAAGTTCTGTTGCATCACGGGAATAAAGGTTTGGCGTGAAGCCTCAGATCTACAGCAGAGAAACGTGAAAGAAATTATAACATGTTGCTCTTGTTCTTCACTGTTTGACTTGGCAGACTGAGAGGAAGTAAACATGTCCACTTATTAAGGTGGAGCCGCTGGTGAGAACAGGACTAATAACATCGGAGGCGCACGGTTTCATGTGGAAGTGATGATAATTCATGCCTGTCCTGTATGCGTAACATAAACAAATACACTTTATTACATTAGCAAGCAACCAATATCTCAATAATATAATCTTAGTGCTCCAATAAAATTGAACAATTAGTTCATTTTTTAAGCAGGTTATTTCTACTATAAACAAAACTAAATAACTTTTACATATTTTTGAAACTACTGAAATATGAATCAATATATTGTTTCCTCTCAGTAAGATTAACACATTAAGTTAGAATAACAGGTTTTAACTTGGTGGGTGTTTCTCAAACGCAAACACAAGACTAAGATGCTGTTGATGAAAAGGTTTTATTAACACTGTATGAAAAAGCCTGGAGCAAATACAACTGAACATGTTAAAATATCACAGAAGAAATGATCTGTAGCTAATGTGTGTGAGTCGCTGCTTCTGTGGCGTGAGTCGGCAAAACTGGGAAAAAGAAAGCGCCACTTAAAAATCAATGAAATCTACGGTACAGACATGAAAGACTGACTGTTCCTATTTCCCAGAATAACCGTCATTCATTCATAAAAAGCGAGAGCTGGCAATGAACGGAAACTTAAACAGAAAAACCATATGCCTGCAGTCACACACACAACCACACGTATGCACA
>JBAJNP010009201.1:0-13283 GCA_036877545.1 Yasuhikotakia modesta
GAGTATGAGTGTGTGAGTGAGACTGTATGAATGAGAATGTGTGAGCATGTGCGCGTGAGTTTGTGTGTGTGTGTAAGTGAGTGTGAGATTGTGTGAGATTGTATGAGTGAGTGTTTGTGCGTGAGTATGTGTGCAGGTCCCTCACTGGAAAAGCCTAAATCAACAAAACCATATGTGTTTTCTGGAGCTCATTCCTTTGCCGAGGTCCAGAGAGGAAAATTTTCCGAGACGTTATCTTTCCTCTCAGATTGCCACCGCCATGAGTAGCTTGCAGATTCAGAGAAAGTTAAGAATGTTATTTTCCTTTGGGTAAATTGTCCTTCTAACAGACCTTCACAGCCTTTTACGCTGGCATGAGATTACTAAGTGAAGGCTTCAGATAAAAACCCACCTTCTATCCTTTAAGGGAGCGCTTCAGACATAAACAAGCCCTCCCTCAAACTGAACCAGATCACATTATCCTTCCCATCCTTCCCACCAAGTAAACAAATAATTCTGGATTTAGTGCTTTAGGCTAATAGCCGTTTAAAATGTAATCATAAAGGCTAAAGAGCAAAACAAGCACATTTTACACACACTGGCAATGGTGTAATATAATTCCCTGTGCATTAGAGACCTTCTCAATATTTACATTTTTCCTGAGAGAACGGAGACAAGTACGCTTACCTCCACAACATGTGAGGAGAATCCTGCTTCAGACATCTGCAAACCAAAGGCTGTTTCATTCTGGATGGTTCCTGCAAAAAGGTCAGAATATATCAGTATACAGCATATATTACATATACATATATTACATATATCATACCCTCCAAGCTGAAGATCTTCTCTCCCAGGGCATCAACGATGTCCTTTAGGGCAGACTCATCCGTCACACTGAAGAAATGCTCCTCAGGATCTGTGGCTATGAACTTGATTTCTCTCAGGAAAGCCTCAGGATTGATCCCTCGCCGGTTGTAGGAGCCAAGAACCTGAAAATATTAACAACTGTTTGACCAACATTCAAGAATCAGCTTCATTACTGATGGACCAGAGAAACTGAAAATAACATCAGGAGATTCTGGTGAAAATCCTGAGGTAAAAACCCCTGAGGTGAACTCACAGCGATCCCGTACAGCGTGATGTTATCCTTCTCGCTTTCCTCCACAACTTCCTGCAAGTCTGGACTGTCATGAGACTCTCCATCAGTGATCACAATTATGACCTTTTTAGCATCTGCACGACCTCCACGTTTAAAAGCCTGAGTTCTGTTAGAGAGCCACACACAGACTTTAAGAACTCACAGTGTAATTCTGCTGTTCACCTGTCAGGATGTGAGCGTGTTATATCAGCCCGACAGTTACATTTATTTAAAAGTGATTTAGAATAAGACTTACGTAACATAAAACATAGCAAGACAACACGATTAGCATGCATACACAAACCAGCAGCCGCGTAGTTACACTAACAGAGCTGAGAAATTCAGCCACACTGTACCGGGCCACATTTATCCCGAGAGCTGTGCGTGTTTCCTCTCCACCACGCTGTTCGATGTTCTTAGCTGCGGCCACAACCTCATCAACCGTACGAAAGTCACTCAGACCAAACTCATGGACCACTCGCTCTCCATACTGGACCACCCCCACCTAAACATCAGGAGAACAATCAGCACCTGCTTAGGTAAAAAACTGACACCTGCTTTTGTTACGCTACCGTTGAATTCTCAAGTTACTAATCAAACAACTAAGTAATGTTTTGAAACTTAACTATATAACATTTAAAACATCAAACTGTAAAAATCTGTGTGGGGTCTATTTGTAACTGTCTATTGTTGCATGAATAATCAGATTTGTTTGTTAATGAACAGGAAAGACATTGATCCACACAAGCACAACTGAAGTAGTTTAGAATGAAGCATAAATCCAGATTAAAAAGACCCACCTGGATCTGTCCTGGACCGATGTAGAACTTCTGAAGAACATTGATCAGGAAGTCCTGAACCTCATACCAGGGGTAGATGGAGTTGGATCCGTCTAACACAATGACGATGTCCATGTAAGTCTCACATCCTGTTGAGAAACTGCCAATGTTAATATGAACTACAGAAACTTTGTTTAGAGTGATATTCAGTCGTTAGTATTTGATGTGCAAGATAACAACCCCTGGAGGTTTTGTATTTCCTGCGGCCCTTTTAGATTAGAAACATATTTACTCTGAAAAGCTGGAGCGATGCTGTGGGTGAAGTTAAATGTGCTGTTGACCCTTGAGCACACGCCCGTGCTGTAATATGAACTGCCACATTCATACGACCACAGCGGCCCACACGCCTAAAACACAGCGTTAGCACTCCTGCGTCAAACAGAAACATTTAGCTGTCCTCTGTTAGTGTCATCACACAAACATCATAAACCCACCACAAAGCTGTCGTCTCTCGAGTCAGAGGTGAGACTCATCCCCAGACGCATTCTGTCTTTGCGCTCCGACACATTGCTGAGGGAAATCTTCCCTTAAAAACAGCCAAACAGCAGCACAGAGACGAGAGAAAAAAAAACATTATACTGTAATCAGAGCGGTGACATGATGTTGTCATTAGACTGGTGATGTGATACCTAGGTGTAGCCGTGTGCAGTTGGTCACAGGTTTGTTGTGTAGTGGACATCTGTAGACGTCACCAGTCTCTTGTTTACTGCTGTTCTCAAACGGAGCCCCAACTAAAAGCCTGTAACACAGACATCTCTAAATTCATGTAACACATTTCATTGTTTAAGGTTCTTTACATCAGGTGTGTTTAAATTAAAATATTTGAATGTCTAAATGTAATCTAAAAGAGTTAGTTACCAGTCAACATTACAACTGTTTACTGTGGTTAATGAGTCCACCAGTCACTGAATGAAAAAGACAAGCAATTCAACATTCCAGGACTCAAATCAAAGTAATTCACTCCCTGATAGAAGGAAAACATTACAGGAGCCCAACAGCATGAAACACTTAGGCAGATTTTTCCAGCGACTGAAGTTCGTTTGAGACAGAAGCAATAAAGCAGAAAGCAAGTGCGCAACACAACGACGAAACAGACCCAAGTGTCCAGACCTGCGACCACAAACCACACCCCAGAGTCTGGCCAGTGAGATCCATTAATGTCAGTGTTTACATTCCTGTCCTGACACTCTGACCTGTCCAGCCGTCAGTCTGCACCCTTGTCACACTTGTAATACAAACTCTGTTGATAAAAACAGCTTGAAGGCTTGCTGTGGGAGCTGGTCTACGGTTTGTGCTGGTTGTTTTTGTGATGAAATGCGTACTGGAAAGTTTAGTCTATCTGAGAGAGTTATTTGAAGAACGTCCAGTTTAACTCTGTTTAACTCTTTCTTTAAGGCGTCTGATGCTTATAGAAACATTCAGCACAAACAACATGACCTAAACATATATTCCTATTCTGTGATTTTATTTTTGTATGACATTTAAATTAAGCAGCAAACATGTTTGAATCCCTGTTAATTATAACTTAATGCCCAGCTGCAAAAACAGCTTTGCTGGTAGGCAAACATGCCAGTTTAAGTTTAAAGTTGGTGTCTTGTCATATTTGGTCCCAAACCCCAAAATAGGCAAAACAGACTGGGAAGAATAGCAAACGATCTTACCTTGATTCAAAGTTTTTAGTGTTAAAGTTTAGTTTTAAACAAAATCATCTCTGACTAAATATACAGTTCTAGGAAGCATCAATACAAACACAGGTGAACTTCTGAAACGCAGCGGCTAAAGACGTGCACCTCAGACACAAATCCATTTAGCTGTTTGTTCTCATGTGTGAAACAAACCCAATTCAAACCACATTTCTATGTGTTCTGCAATCTGACTATTATTGGATTTTTGTGTTTTAGTCTGAAAAATAAATTAGTATTAGTTTTAGCAGCATAATGACACTGTGTGAACAAACAGATCTGATTTCATCACTTGCAGGATAAAAATAAAGGTTTTGAGAGGAATGTGGAGGCTGAAAGACAAGCTCATCCTCCACAGGACCTCCACTCTCCTCCACAGGACCTCCACACTACGCTTTAACAATATTTATATCTATATTAATATCTCAACTGAAGAAACAGAGACAGAGGAAATCACATGCTGTACGGTTTGTTCTGAGTCGCTGTACCTGAGATGGGACGCACAGAAGGGGTTTGGGAATTACAAGCACAAATACTTTCCACATATTTACCTGTGGACATCAAAGGCCCCACATTCCTCCCTGCTGGAGTACCGTGACTCATTTATCAGGGCCCACAAACATCCAGAATAACAACAGGAAGCTGACATCCAGATGTTTGGGTTTTGTGCAGCACTTAATGAAGGTTTTTGTGTGTCTAGGTTTTTATGGCTCTGAACAATAGCCTGTATTTAAAACGGCTGCAAACAGTGACATAGGTTTGAGTAGCGTTAATATAAGTTACAGTAAAGACCTTAATGGGATACAGTGAGGGGGACATTGTTTGCTTAACTCTATGACGCATGTCTGCATTTGACAGTCTTCACTGTATAATAGTTTGTACAGTGTATAACTTTGTATAATAGTTTAGTTTATTGCTCATTTCATTTGCTATGAATCTACGTTAATTTTATTACACAATTATTGTGTCAACAACTGACTTGCATGAGCAGTTTCACCAAAAAGAATCTCAGTCAGATGGCTGAAGCGTAACAGAAAGGCTTTACAAGGTGTGAAAGAGCAAACATCAAACCAATGAAACCAAATTCATCTGGACACATTCATCCTTCATAGAGAGTTAGGAATGAGTGAGAATATACCAGATACAATCATCTCACCATTTCTGCCCCTCCGCCTCATGCTGTTGAACTGTATATCCAAACTGAGACTCCTTTGAACCCTGGATGATTTTTGCATGCCGCGTGTCGATGTTAAAGCAGGTCTGCGGCCCTAAAACACACAAAAAAACACTTGAACTAAATTCATTTTATGGTTAATGTTACAAGAGTTAGCTTGTATCTTCATGTGGTTCAATTCAAGACAAAACATCTAAGAGAATTCTGTGTCCCTCAAACTCAACGGCTTCTGGGTCTGATTAACAGATTTATCAGGAAGGTCATTCGGACCAGAGAGAAAAATACAGAACACAGAAGTGATGTCACATTTCATTTCCTCAGGAAATGTTTTCCCAACAGGAAAGAATCAAGATGGCTTTTATTTTTTTTTTAAAAATCACATTTCCTTTATTTTACATTTATTTATGCCAGAAAGAAAGGCTGGTTACACATTTTTGGTCTTTGTAAGACCTATTTTGCTTGTGTTGGCAAACAATGCCATGCATTTGTGACAACATGCCCCAGTCTTTAGGAATCGTTCATGTATGATTCACACATGCAGACGCACCGGCATACTTCATCATCTCAGTTTTCTACCTCAATAAGGCAACAACTTGTCATATCACCTGACAGACATTCTTGGACTATCTGCAGCATATATAGGCCTATAGCCTATATCCTAACTGAAAGATTTTCTGTTAGTGCCCGAGTTAAACTACATAAGCAACACCTGCAAAATGGCAAAAGCTTCTTGAAATCTGATCTGACTGTTCAAACAGACATTCCAACAAATCAGATTTGGATTAGATTTCAGGTCACATTAGGATGTGGTTTGGAGCAGGTTTGTCTGAGCGGAGGTCATTGGAAGCGAATCCAGCAGAAAGAATGAAGTGACGAGACATTCCACCCACATCTCAGAGTCCAGCCGTGATTAACATGAAACCGACTTTACAATGCATTCTGGGAAAACGCCATCTTCATTCTGAATTATTGTAATACCTTTAACAAAAAATGAATTTCCTCATAAAACGGTTATTGAATTTGAGTTTAAAATGTTCACATTTTTCAAATAGTTTTGCCCATATATTGTAATGCTGTGTTGCTAGACTGTATTGGTGGTTTGATATTTGTGACAGCAGTGTGTATCTTGCCTGGACAAACCAACGCAGGTCCAGAGACGTCCTGTTCAAGCAGCCGATCACAGCTGTTTCAAGTGTTGTTACAGTGAGACGAAATGAAAGCAACGTTTCTCTCGACATTCAGACATCACACTGAGGTAATATTAGCTCTGGTTTTTAAATGTTCCAATATAATTTGTTAAAAATCGCTGGAGATCAAGGAACTGTTTTCTTATCCAGAGCGTTTCTTAAATATCAAAATTCATATGACTTTAAAAACGGGAAAATGTTATACTAGAAACACATTTTCCATCTGAAGACATTTAAGATCTCCTGACATTCAGAGACACAAGTAAACAGTGTAATGAATTCTACTGGATTCCACATGTAAACACAATCATCTTCCCAACACATGCTGGAGGACAGCACTGCTCAACTCCTGTCCTCCAGAGTTTATTTCCAACCGCAACACAACACGCATGCCTGTTGTGTTCCAGTTATCTTGTGCTGGTTCTCGTCAGGTGTGTTTGATTAGGGATGACCGTGACTCGCCCTGCATTAGCACACTGGTGTCTAAATGTCCCATCTTTCAAACACCGCATCATATTAAAACATTATATAAAGACCACCCCAATACAACTGCACTTTTGTGTCTGAAAACATGAGATTATAACTATATTTACAATAAATTATGTAAATGATATGTGCAATGTACAAAATATGAACAATGACTAATTTACTGCAATGCAAAATGTGCACACACACACACACACACGCACACTGCAATGCATAAGTTCAAAGGTCATGTCTGCACTTTCATGCTGTAATTGCATAAATATTGATTCTGGCCTCACAGTCATTGAGTAACAGCTGTATTTAAACTAAAAAACTTTTTAACTGAAGAGTGCAAATGAAGACTAGATTAAAGCAGTACTATAATGACTTTAATGTGGATTGCTTTGACATCTTTCTACTTTATTTTTTGTATGCCAGTGAGATCTAGAGCATCTGACCAGAGTTCTATCACACATGTTCTACTTTAAGTGAAGCTTGGAGAGAAATACATCACATTAAACGTCTCTGGGGGAAATTCATACCAGCATAGATTCATTACTCCATATTTAAAGAATTGCTCTTTTGTACGACTTCATTTCATTGCACTTTCAAAACAACCAGCAGATCTGCTCATAAAGCGCCACCTGGATCCTCAGGTGAAGGTTGTGGTGACACTTCATCTAGAGTCTTTATCGACCTCATATTTCCTCAGCTGGACCAAGAACAAAACTTCAAAACTCTTACTGAACATTAACAGTTAGAATATAAATCAGAGCTCCACTACAAAACAGCAAAAAATATCACACACACACTTTAACAGATAACAACTGACCTGGCAGCAGTAGGGTGATACACCAGAGAAGGATGCCCGTATTGTCCATAAGTGTGTATGAGGTCCTCACAGCGAGAGCAAAAACCTGATCTGATTGAGTCCCAAACCACAACTGAGCTTCATCTGAAGAGGAGGAGCAGCGAGAGAGAGAGAGACAGAGAGAGAGAGAGAGAGAGACAGAAAGGGACAGAGAGAGAGAGAAAGAGAGGGACACAAAAATGTAAAAAATCCAGTCAATAATTTACAATTTACACAATTTAATTCAGTTTGTGATCCAGTGAATTCTGGCGGCTGGTGATGGGAAGCAACAGTGAGACTGAAGAATGTTTCCAAAAACATCCAAATAAATATCAACAATCTCTGACATTTACAGCTACTGTTACAATAAAGCATCACGTTCTTCCAAATCCTTCAGAACATCATTAAACAACTCTTGAGTCATGTGGCTATAAAACAATCTTAAAGTTGAAGTGAACGCAAACAGCAGTCAATTTCATGTTTGAATTCGCTCTAACTAATGAGACTCTAAAGTTTAGATGAAGCAACAGTTGCAGTGAGGTGCCTCACACGACCTGAACAAAGCAGTTTTATCGCTATTCATCCTCAATGTGTGAAAAATGACAGCATAAACAAGCCATACAAAGCAGCAAACTGCAAAATAAGCATCTAATGGCTCTACTTTAAAACGAAACGTCCTTTAAATAATATTAATTTACCTCATTCAACAATAAGACTCCTTATCATGGAATATCTCTGTTTAAAATACACTTAGAAAGTGCTAAACTAATAAGATGGTGTTTGTGGAATCAGCAGACGTTTGGGTGTTTATTAGGTTTATAAATCTGTGGTGGGTGTGTTTGGTCTGAGCAAATAAAGTTCACTTTTGCAGACTGCTGCAATTAAACTTTCATCAAATTAACTGTGAATGTGTCACAAAGCCACAAAATGACCAGACATGCTAAAATAACATCTAATGGCCACATCAATCTAAAGTGATGTCAGTTTGAAACATTAAAACAGTGCTCATGGGTACCAGACGTGTACGTCTCATGCTTTATTACTTCTTTGTTTCTTCACTTTGGATAAAGGGATCTGCCAAATGTAAATCTGGGTGTGTATAATCTTTGCTTGAGTGTACAGGAGAAGGTCTACAGACTGTAGGAGATGAAGGTTCGTTTTGAGTTTCTACACAACAAACACACAACACTAAGTAATAATGTACAGCAGAGATGGTTGCGTTTCCTCTCACAGCCACATGAGGACAGCACACATCTTTTAACGCCACCCTTAACCTTATTTTACTGTAACTTAACTTTTACCAGATTTTTACCATTAAACCTAATGTTGGGATTATGTGTAGGATTGGGTTTGTAGTTTTTTGGTACCATTTCCCTCGAATGTTATGGGTAAATTATGGTAAGGATGAGTGCAGTTGTTACCGGACGAACAGGAGATGTTGACGTGAGGAACACCTGTTACCACGAAGGACAAAGACATACATACATACATATATATATATATATGCTGTCGTGTTCAGTCAAGACTTTTGATTCGTTCAAGAAGTGAGCGGAGACCATCATTTTACCAAAGTAATGGATGAACAGCGCGGTGGATGTAAGCCTTCAGCCGACACGCCTCACCCTCATCTTCATCAGCAGCAGCCGCACCTGTGACGCGCTCTCAGATCACTGAAGAGTTCATCTTATAACCTCATTTATACTTCGCCTGGCATGAAAATGTCCATTTGAAGAAATGTATATGAATACATATGTTTACAAAACCCGTGAGCAGAAATGAAGCAGAAAAGCCCATTTTCAAAAAAGCGCCCAGATTTTCCCGGAAACGCGTCAGATGACGCGTCGGCAGGTGAAGGTTGGCGCTCCGCCCAGCCTCACCGGTGATTGTGCGGTTATGTGTCAATGATAACTAAACGTCGTGAGATCACATCGGGCAGTTTTGGCACCTGCTGAGGTTTTTCAATGAAGGCTTTAATGGAAACCACAGCTGACGATCTCAGGCGCAGGAGATCAGAGTATCGTTGAGTAAATGTAACAACAACTTCACTGCGCTGCATTAAATACAACCAGCAGCCTTCAGCATATGTTACGTGAAACAACACCATTGTTGGGAACTGTATGTGGGTATATGGGATAAAGCTATTTTATAAGAATAGCTTTAGGTTAAATAGGTAAAAAAAAAAATAGGGGGTGTCGCGACAGGTAGGACTTGTTTACGGCATCGCCACCATCCGCACCACCAGCAGGGGGCGATGTGGCCACAATGCCGAGAGACCCTCACACCGTGTGACGCTCATAAGAAGCTCCGGGGACCCCGGAAAGTAAAGCCAGAGATGTCCAGACTCCGGCAGTGAGGAAATCACATCCAGCTGTGATCTGTAACCCTCCTAAGGCACCATTAATCATACACTTCTCACCTCTCATGTGTTTGGTAGTGGTTGTGTTCAGGTGTGCCTTCAGCGTATGTCTGTGGCCTTCAGTTGTGCAGCTGTGAAGCAAAGCATGATGGGAATGTAAAGCAGAGCGATTGCTTCATTAATAAGAGCAAAAAAACCTTGATGTGCCTCAGTTTGATGTGTTTCTGAAATTCTGAAAAATAAACACAGGAATGCGTCATCCACTTTTTTAATTTATTATCACATTTTCAAGTAGAAATATAAGTTGTAATTTAATGTGCAGCATTATGACACACGTCCAACCAAATTCTTGAAAGTTTTGCCCTGTTTTTGAAGTTGTTTTCACTGTTCATGATCTACAGGTTCTAAACTCTGAGTTTTTCCATATGTTTTAAGGTGGTCCAGGGTCGTGAGAACCTAAACAATGTCTTCACCCTCACGGTGTGGTCCGATGCTCCACACTCACCCAGGCTTTGTACTGTAACTGTTCTTTCTTGAGGCATCAGTGAAATTACTGCACCATAAACCAATGCCTCAGAAATCAGATTCTGTGAAAATTGCTGTTCTGACAGTAAATGTGAGAATTGTGAATCACACCTTTAACTGCAGTCATTTAATCCAATTGTAGCGTGACGTGTGTTTTCAGCCGTAATAAAATTACAGATCAGCTGCAGAACTGTTGTGCCTATAGGAACTTTTACAGGTGGAGAGTTTCAACTTTAACAACTGTAATATTGTGTGTTTATGTGTCTGCGTGCTGTTCAACTGCACCAGCGGATTCATGAAAACACAGTCAGCTATGTTTTATATATTATTCTAATTTAAATGACCAAATCCAGCAGCTATCATTTTTCACAAAGTAAATCCTTCATCATACTAGTATGTGTAGTTTTTTTGTCTGTCATTTTGCAATGTTTTAACATAACCTTAATATATTGTAATGGATTTTAAGTTTATGCATTGAATATTTAGTTATATTTTGCATTAATCATGGCCCATCACTGCTCTAATTTAGATCTATAGATAGATATTCTTATCCAACACGGATAAAACTGCCATTAAAAGTTTACTCAGATAAACTTTGATAATGCCTGTTTCAGAAACACTTTCTGGTTTATGATACTGACTCTTAAAGAATTATTCATCTGTATATCATGATAAATCCAGTAACGCTCTTTCCTTTCTGTGTTTTACATCAGATTCAATGTTCCGTGTGTCGCTTTCCTGCCAAAATAAAGTTGTTCATCTGAACTGCATGCTGGACGGGCTCTGTTAGTGAGAGCTGATGGTGTGGATCAAGAGGCTGGACACTGAACGCTGCAGGACGGAGATCCACAATCCCCTTCAAATCACCAGCATCCAATACAGCTGCTGCTCGTACATTACAACGCAAGACGTTTCTTTACTGTACGAGTCCAGCGACTGCATGAATTGCGCTGTGGACGCGCGCGCTGGCGGAACGCGACGCTCCGCCGCGGGTCTGTCGGTAGACGCTGAAGATCTCGACACAGTAACTCTCTGTCTGTTTAAACTAACGCTGCGTAACGCTGAGCGTGGTAAAGTAACGCTCCTCAGATGCAGAAGATCAAAGCTGGATACAAGGAAAACCTTCAGGTCAGAAACTTTATCATTCAACACACGGATTATCTTTTGCTGTGCTGGTCCAACTTTTGTGTTCAGTGGTCTTTATAAAGTTACAACTAGACTCGTGTTATTATGAGCGTTTAAATGGCCCAGCAGTTTGTTTATGTGGCTTCTGGAAAAGGTCAAGGAACGTGTGTAGAGGAAGAACGTGTCTCGAGAACTTCTGCTCTGGTTCTGAGCTCGTTATTTGGAGTTGGGTCTTGTTCATATGAACCGCAGGACTTCTGCATGTGTGCCTTCTGAGCTAATGTGGGTTTGGATCTTGGGGTTTGTGGTCTTTTCTGTCAGGGATGAAGGCAATAACCCTTAAAGAATCATACGACCTGAATAATATTTGAGGAACTAAAATGTTGTTGTTTGTCAGTCATACCCTCAAATCTCCTTCATACAGATTGACAAACACAGTCACTAAACGGTTGTTGTGTGGAAAGATCTGCATGAATATTCAAGAGTTCCTCTTTGTGATTCCTAGAAATAACAGCATGTATGTCTATGGGTGAGTGTGTCAGTGTGAACAATTCTTTGAATCTTTCTGTTTAATTTTGGGAAGCACAGATTAAGTTTAAGGGGAAGTTGTTGTCAGATTTACCCCGGTACAGTATTTTATCTTCTCCACACTCTCACAGCAACCATTAAGCTGTTTGTCTAGGTGCCAACAGTAATATCAACAGTAATTGAGTAATGTCTCAAATGTCAGCAGTAATCATTCAACATGATTAGTTTTGAGTGTTTGAAAACAACTAGTAGTTTTTCTAGTACTCATTGTAGTGACTGAGAAGGTTGAATCTTCCAGCTATGTGCCGTTTAAGTGAACATATCTGTGGATGATGTTTAATTGGAGCTCTGCTTGCTTGTGACAATTTGTTGTCAAAACAGTGTACAACTATAATTTTTGTAAAGATACATATATATGTATATATGGTGCTCATAAGGTTGTAACATTCAGTGTCATACACGACTGCCTCGTGCAGTAGATCAGATGATATAGTGGTGGTGTTAGGCATTACATACAGTCTGTGTTTCTCTGAGTACACACACACACACACACCACTGAAGCTTTTCCATCTGTAGTTTGAGCAACAGCCGAACAGAAAAGGAAAAGAGAAACGCTGATGTTGGCTTGACAAAACAGTCTTAAATTTTATAAGCTGAACTCTAAAAGGTGCAGAGCTGTAATTAAAATGTGTGATTAACTCACAGTTTGTCAAACGTATATATATGACATTTGGCAAAGAAAGATGCAGTTCAATCTTGCTAACATGAACTAACTGCTAAAACAGTCAGTCATAAAGCAGTTTATTTTGGATTGTTCAGTCACACCGATGGAAGAACTGAAGTGTTTTCAGTGTGTCAGCCAGCCTGAGTCTGTGACCTCCTGCAGTTCAGTGGGACTGTAGGGTTTTACTGTAGAATAACTGTGTTTTATTGTGTTTTATGGCTGTTTCTTTGTCAGCCTTGTTTTCTGATAACGGCCGTTGGCAGGTCATTAAAGTCTCAGAACGGTCTCGTTTTTATTATGAGGAGTTGACCCATCTGAGACAATAGCCCTTAACTGTCATAAATAGCATCCAAACTCTGGGCGAATGACCTCAAAGCTGAACTTCCAGAGCATGCTGGGATATCACTAGGAATACACATGGCCTAACCTGCAAAGCTCCAGTTTAGTGCATAGTAATGCCTGTTGTAATATTATTTATCTCTGCTTTCTTCGCAGAACTCTGCTTACAAGCCGCAATGCTGGGAAAAGTCTTGGGCTACCAGCTTTGTTGTTGTAGCATTCGTCTATATTCCTTTTTTTGGTCTATCCTTGTGATAAAAACAGAAAAGAATACATTCATTCAGAATGAAATGACTGCAAGTGTGATCTCTTACCTCTGAGCACAGAGATCCTGCTGTTCTTCATGTGTAAGAGGCCTATAAAAGCTGTTTA
>JBAJNP010009202.1:0-18593 GCA_036877545.1 Yasuhikotakia modesta
TTTTCTCCAACAGAGCTCTTGTATAGCTCAAAAGACTTTATTCAGCCTACAAGTCATATGGAATAATGTTATAGTATTTTTATGGCACTTTAATGTCTTCCGTTGTAGCTCGACAGCTTTGTCACCATTAGCTTTCACTGCATGAAAGCAGAACCCTTGTATTCATTCTCTTCCTTTGTACAAGGTTTTCTTCAACATGAGGGTGAATCAGTGATAACACGTATTTGAATTTTGGGCACGACTATCGCTTTAAGCAGAATGTTAATACAGAACAATGGGAGCTGGTGACATGCCGGCAGACCGAGAGGTAATGAAGTTAAATATGTCACTTTTTCTTCTGCGTTCCGCCTCGGTGAAAATAAAAGCGTGCGATGAAATGAAGAGATGATGAGGGCGTGGCTCGGTGCGCCTCTTCATTTCATCTCGGGCTAATTTGATAACAGAAATGAAGCCACAATATGGAATCGCAGATGGTGTTAAAGTGCAGATGTGCTGCGGGGAGACTTTACACACGAGCGCCTCTCACTCCCGTACCTCAGACGCGATGGAGATCTGCGTGCGTTTACAGAAGCGCCGGGGATTAAATGTTGTACTTACTGGCGTCTCGTAAATGGGGTTTTCAAAAGCAGAGTCTCCTCTGATGTGGTCGTATTGTGGCGACGTTGACAAGGACAGGCGGAGAGATTTGCCCGTCACCCTGAGAGGAGAAACGCATCAGCCATTATTTACGCTCTTTGGTCAGAACCAGAGATATTTGACATTTCGATTTGCATTGATGCCTCATATACAGTTCTTTGATTTATTAATGACAACAAATAATTGTTATTATTAATTATTTAAAAGAGGTATCAGTCTTCTTTAATATTTGATAAGGCATAAACGCCAAGGCTTTTGAATCTATGGCTTAGGTGTCTAAACTTATTTAGTGGTTACTATAGCAACGTACCTTGAAAAGTACAAATATATTGACATGACGATAATAAGGATTATGGCCACTGGGATGAAAATGGAAACTGTTACACTGGCTCCTTCAATACTGAAGTCTGCGCCGGCCACTACAAACACAATGATTGTAAATACATCAAACATTTCATTTATTATTGATCTGTAATGACTGTACGGGGATGTCTAAGTTAATACCATCAACCCTGCGTTCGTCTATGTACTCCGACGCTGGGAGAAAGGGGAACGCTTTAAACACACAAAGAAAGTTAAATAAATCACCTGTTATGCCAGTTATACAAAACACACAACATAAACATAACTAAACATCTGCTACAGACAGGCCAAAAGCCTTACACATTATATACTGCACGGGTGACACTGACTCTACCTTTGCACAGCGGGGGAGCGTGGCTCCATTTGGACGGATGCCCAGGGACACAACGGAGGACAGGTTCCCCCTGCAGCTGATATCCGCTCAGACAGGAAAAGCGAATGGTCTCTCCTGCCTGGTACACACGTTTCTCGGAGCTCTGGATGCTGTAGGCGGGGGTCCCAGGGTTTCTACAGGGCTCATATGTGTCTGCTATATAATACACATACACTCATTCATGAATATGCATCAAAATTATATATATTTAAACTCCTATACAGTATATATAATATATAATGTGTGTGTGTGTGTATGTATATATAAACAAACAATGAAACGATTATATAAACGAACAATCAAACAATTATATATATATAAACTCCTATACAGTATATGTAATATATAACGTGTGTATGTATGTATATATAACAAAAAATCAAACAATTATACACACACACACACACACATACATATAAACGCCTATACAGTATATATAATATATAATGTGTGTGTATAATATATATATATATAATACACCCTTAAATTGAATAAATGAATGTAAATGTATGATAAAAGGTGATTTTGTTTATAATTGACTTTAATAACAGTAACTTTATTGGAACTTGATTGTATTATAAATAATCGTTGTTTGTACTGACGGATGCATTTGGGCAGCTTCTCGCTCCATTTGGGTCCAGTGGAGTCGCGGTGGTAGCAGGACAGCAGGCTGTTACCCGACAGAGAGAAACCTTTGTTACAGATGTACTGCACGGTGGACCCCACAATGAGACGCGGCCCTGACATCACCCTGCGACTGTGCTCCACTGTGCCGGGGTCCGGGCATGACAGAACTAGACAAAACACATATTAAACATTTCATGTGTTTTCTTGAATATCCTGTTTGGCCTCTTTATTACGCTGATACAGGTCAAGTGGGAAACAAGCTTGTCACTATAATTGTAGTTCTCACTCTGACCGCTGGGTGGCACCAATTGACCAAATTACAAATAATGCATGAAATTTATGTCTTTTAAATATTTATTAAGTTGCTCAAGTAATAAAACGAATAGAGTACTTTAATAAAAAAGAAACTTCAAGGCAAACATATTGTCAGTATTAATGTTTCCCACCATTACCTTGGTGTTACTACCATGCCTGTACAGTTACACAAATGTGCATTGCTGTATTATGTACTGTACAATAATAACACACAGTTACATGCCTTTCTGCACCCGTTTAGAACATGGCAGAATATCTATCTTAAAACAAGTATGATGAAAGAGTCGATACAACCTTTCAAAATGTGTTTCCTGTCCTTCACCGACCACATTACGCATGTGGTTCCACAATATGAGAGTGCCAATGACCCACAATGCATCTGGGCAGCGTGAGGCGAGTGACATTAGAGCCAGTGGGAGGAAATAAAATGCGACTTTGATCTTGAGGCAGCATACGGACACACAGTGAAGTATAATAAAAAGATTTCTCCACTCCAGCTTGCCCAGCTGCAAACCCAATTCTCTCCTCAGCAGCAGATGGGCAGGAAAAGGGAACGAGAGAGGCAAGTGAGTTAATGATGTTTGCGTTGCAGGTGAGAGAGCTATGAACCGGGTGAAGGTTCCTGCTGCCTCTGTCTGGCTACCGTTGCTGGGCCCGGGGTCTGGGGTCACAAAGGCTCCCGGCTTCAAGCTACCAATGTCTTTGGATGTCCTGGGAGTCTGGGCTAGACAATAACTGCAGCTGTACCCACCCACCCAGAGCAAGTCCTGGCAACACAATAGCCAAGTGATGGGATTTAATTTCAAGCGCTGGAGTGACTTTGGCCACCACAAAAGAAAGTTGTTGAGTCCTGATTTCACCTCAGATAGAACAGACACATTCACTCACTCACTCACTCTCTCAACCTCTCTCTCTCTCTCACTCACTCACTCACTCTGAATGGTGTCCGGGGCACGTCAGGGGGTATAAAAATCAAATGAGAATTCATGCAAAATCAAGAAGAGAAGATTCGAGAAGATGTCATGAAGTGTGAGGAGAGAGAGGAAGAGAAATTGAAACAGCATCCGTTTCATCCGTGAAGTCGCACTCAAAATAAAAGCGAATGATTACCACAAACCCTCACTTCACTCGCTGCCTGATCTTGAATGGGACCGAGTTGGAGAGAAGAAAAGACACAAATGGAATTCAAAAGCTCATCTAGTTTTGGTGAAGAACATCTTTCTTGATCAATAGATGGTGCATGGTGGCTTGGAAGAGAGGCGAAAATGGATTTTACAAAAAATTGTTATTGGCCCGTGTGTGCAGGTGTAGAAGTTTTACCTCGTTCACAGCTGGGCAGATCTCCACTCCAGGTCAGGTCCCATTGGCACATGAGCATTTCTGTACCCACCACCTCAAAGCCCGGGTAACACTGATATGTCACCACTGTGCCGTGAACCAGGTCAGGGTGGGATGTCGTCTTCCAACCATTGGAGATCTCTGGAAGTTCTGGACAAGTGTCGTTCCGGGGAACCTCTGAAACGAGAGAGGAACATTGAGGAACGTTGTTCTGTTTAGAGCCTGGTTATGTTTCAGTTGTGTTTCATCTGTAAATGTTCATGTAAATAGAAACAAATGAGGTCAAAAACATGACATATTATCTGTTTGTCTCCATTAAATCCCACTTTCTCTTTCTGTGAGAAACAATTGAGATGTTAAAGAGATCTTGTGCGATTCTCTTTTCTACGAAAAGTGATTTGATTAGTTAATTAGAACAGCAACAGAAAGAGAGAAAATAAAGAACAACAGACAGATTGTTCAAATAATACACACAAACAATTTCTGTTTTTCGCCATGTCTCTGAACAAACCGCAGGTGACAAAAACTGATAAATCAAATAGCAGGAACCAGCACAGCTGTGATTAAAAATGAGAAGAGACAAAAACACAGCTGTCAGCTTTCTGCCGATGTCCGCTTTTAGCGCGCCAGAGCCGTGGAGAGCACGACATTCGCAAATGTGGCTAATGAGCACAAACTCTCTGTAATTGTAAGTGCATCACAGGAGCAAAACCTTCCTGCACCTGCAGAAACTGTCTGAGCAAAATGTTTCAGTTTGAATTTTACCAGCCTCAGCTTCACTCTGTACAAACTCTCTCCATCCATCTGGTCTCATGTGCCAGCAGGTCACTGTGAGAACCACTGCAATGACCTTCATTCTGAGAGGAGTGAGCAGGGACTAAACCACGAACTTCGATATCACAAAATCATAAATATTATAAATATCAAATAAATATTATAAATATCAATGTTAATATAGTTACTAAAACATTTTTAATAAAACAAGGTAACATAATTAAACAATGTTTAAAAGAAAAAACTAATAGAAACGTTAGGAAAACATTTTTATAACCTAATGTTAACTGGACAATCTCTTTCACAGTGACAATCACCCTTTCCCAAGTCTGTTGGGAAAAGTTATGAAACCGTGTTTGTGTGTGTGTTTTCTCCCAAGCTTATAAGTCCTGAATTGTGGAAAAATGAGACCCCTGAGGCATTTCAAATAAATCTCCTGAGCAGATAATTAATGAGTTTCATCCAACAACACACAAGCTCTTTAACTGACTCCCAAACACACCGAGGGCCGAATTCACCAAACACTTGCTTCACACCTTAGATGTTACACTTTATCCTGACCAACTGAAATCCTGTTTAATCAAGTGCTTTCCATCCCAATGTAACCTTAACATTTTTAACCTAAAAACATTGAGGATTCCCTCCTAAACGTGACAAGAGAGGATTAAACTGGGCATTACCAAAAAAGTGCACCACAAATCCATTGTTGTAGCCGTAGATGTTGGTGGCGGGATCTGACTGGAACTGGATGGTGACATCGGCCATTGAGGTGTAGATTTTAAAGCGAGGACGGGAGCCACTGTACTGCCCCAAAATCTTAGCGGTCAGGTCGTCTCCATCATAAAACGTCAGCAGGTCGTTCTTCCCCATGTGGAGTCTGTGAGAAGATAAAACGTAACTGGTTAATCCCAGATTAAACCTGTAGCACAGATGTTTGGGTTTCACCTTCTGTCAGTACCAGAAGCGCTGAGAGATCTCTGACACCCCTCTGTTTCCTTACGCTCCTTTACACTCATTTTTCTCTATAACTGTGTTTATCTTTTGCCCCTGCAGCAAACTAAACAATTTCTATGTTTACTGCTGTTTTTACCACTTTGTTTGTGGGCTACACAGCTTCACTGCCATTTTTTATTTATAAAGATCACACAGACACACACACTCAGTCACACTCTCACACACACCTTTACATATATTCAATTCGTACAACACCTCACAACAATGTACAACAAATGATTTAACAACCACATAGTTTGATATTAATCAATTATTGTGTTTAAATACACAAATATGAAACAGTTTTAAACCGGACGGTAATTAAAAGCAATATGACCTTCAGAACTATTTAAAATTCCTTGAAAGAACCTGACAGTCGTACATAAAGGTGACAATAAACCTTGGACTACAATAGAAATGTCAATAAATGAAAAGCGTTTCCCTGACACATTCAATTTCAAGCGTAGGTAGATAAATGTTTAAAATATCCAGCTTTTTAGACATTGTATTAATATTGTTGTTTTGTTATAAAGACATTATAGACATTAATGTTTTTAAAACATTCCACTAACAACCTAACAATAACATTTTTGATAGATATAATATATAACATTAAAAACGTTCTACTTAAATTACTGCGAGAACATATTTGATAACAGGCAATTTTTACAGAAAAAATGAGTCAAAAATTGTTAATCAACATTCGGGGAACGTTCCCAGTTAGCCGTTGCGCTACATCACAATGCAGGCGTCTCTGTCTGACTGTGGTTTGCGTGGGTTCTGTAACTCTAGCTGACACCTCCAGCCCCAGACAGTCTGTCCAACGGCTGGCTGAGGCAGAGCGTGATTCTGTCAGGCAGGGAGGTGGCAGCCACAGTCTATCTTGTCACTAATTAATCACAAGTGGCCAGTAATGGAAGTCATTACTGAGGAGAGGAGAACAATTAATCATCTCTGCTCTGCTGTAGCAAGAGACAGAACGGTTACATTCAGGCAAAATGATGACAGGATGTTTAAATTACGACCCAGATGCACGCACACATATGTGCAGCCGCTCGCTCGCAGTCTGGCCACATCTTAGGTTGCGTATGGATTAGATGTATATTAGTCAATTGTCAACAGCCCTGTGACACTGTTTGCCTCTGGCCGGAGGAGACTCAGTATATCTTAGGAGACCTCAGGAGATCTCAGTGTATCTTAGGAGACCTCAGGTGATCTCAGTGTATCTTAGGAGACCTCAGGAGACTCAATGTATCTTAGGAGACCTCAGGAGATCTCAGTGTATCTTAGGAGACCTCAGGTGATCTCAGTATATCTTAGGAGACCTCAGGAGATCTCAATGTATCTTAGGAGACCTCAGGAGATCTCAGTGTATCTTCTTCAACTCAGTCACATTTGAACCTGACGCAGGAGAGAGTAAAACTGTGTCAGACATTATTGGATTTGTTGTGATAAAGTTAAACAAGCCTTTGCGAAGTCGCACACCGTATCTGCAGAGAAAATCAATCATGCTTTCCATTTGCTGGTAGTAATTTCATTTTGTTTAATCACAAAAACAGCTCAGCCTGACTTGGCCAACAGCTGCCATCGGAATGCATTAAAGTCTCATAAAGACGCATTGTTCTCCACTAAACACGAAGAGAAGAAAGTGACAAATTTAGGCTTATTAAAAGAAGCAGTAACAAACTGAGATGTCAGTCGAATTGAAGTTCTCTCTGTATTAGAGGAGGTTAAAACACGTCTGTTGTCAGAGTTCCAGCCAAGCAACAAATATATTAGCAACAAAAATATTAAAAATGTTCTAGTAAAACATCCATCTTTTGTAGATGTTGGGTTAACATTATTTCTTGGTTATGAGAAATAATGTTAACAATATACAAGTATATGGTAAGTGTGTATCCACTTGTTTGCTAACTTTTGATTCTAACTCCCTTCATGAAGTTTCACACACAGGATGTTTTCCAGAATATTTACACAAAAAATAAAGTATTTTTTTGTGCAATATTTTCAATATTTACAGCAGACTGTGCTGTTATATCGTTGTGAATTAATTTAAGTTAAAAAACCTTCAAAAGCCATAAAACAATTTTTATACCCAATCTATAAAAACCCCTGAAAATTCCAAAAACCTTTTCCTGCAATTGTTTGACTTTTCCAAATAAAGGCTTATGATTAATATGAATTATGCCCATGTGTGCATCTTTACATACTACAGTTTTAACTTTAAAGTTTGGCAAACCATCATGAGGCTGATGGTAAGAGAATCTCTTAAAACCAACAAGGTCTTAAAGGTCAGATGGACTTCAGTGATGCGTGTGAGAGATCCCACATGGTACGAAACCCTCTGGAGAAACGCAAGAGATCAAGGTTTGGCCTTCGGTCCACATCCATCTGTTTAAAATGGACTCAAGACAGAAGCGGCAAATTAACACAAGGCTTTCCTGAGATGAAAGGGGATAAAGTCCAGTTGCTTTTGCATGAAGGGCCCTACAGCGCCGGCTCTGAGGGAGACAGACAAACAGAGAAAACTAAACTTTCATTCGGATTGTCAACATTTTCAGAGAGACTGTGAGAGGATGAGGCTTTCCGCAAACACAGCAGGAAAATGAGTTCTTCTGTTTTTGCACCGTTCTCCTTAATTAGAAAGTTAAATATTGGCCTGAGTTGCGGCTCTGAGCCTGGGGGATAAAACAGCCTAGATTTATCACCAGCCTGCTGAAGGCTGTGGCTCTCTGAGGGACAGTTCCACAAGCTCCTCACTGAGGCCTACAGCCAGCCAGCTGCTGCCAGATGCCAAAAAATACTGAAAAAACAGAAAACAAGACAATGAGACACAAAACAGAGGCGGAGGACCCATGAAGACAACACAGAAACTCACGGTTACTTCAGATTATATCTCATTTAAATGGTTTTAATTACTAAAGCCTCACACTGCACTGTTAAATATTTAACCTTCATGTTATTCAGTCATTTAACATTTCATTGATTGTTTCTGGAAAAACGTTACAATAGATCAGAATAACTATAATAATGTGTTTCCAACTGGTAAAACTCATTCACATTTTCCCCAAACTAATTTCATGGTGGAAACCTATTTTTCAAAAACTCTAGCTTGAAAAACAACTATTGACCAAAGCAGAAGATTGGAGTCTCAATGGTCCTTGAAGGTAACTATAAAATGTTCACAAATAAATGGTTTTATTATAGCCAGTGTTTCCTGGTGCTCTTCCTCATTCGTAATATTTGCTGCAACAAACACTGAAGCCACACACATAATTTTTGCCTTTATGAGTGTTAACAAAAAAGTGAACAAACAACATCTCTGAAAATGATGGTAATTCACAGCATGAACACAACATTAGCAGCAAGCTAGCGGCTTAAAAACGTTCTAACCAAAATAAACCACCCGATCATGAACCAGCATACATGTTTAAAGCTGCGCGGCGCTCCAGTATGGGGCAGCAGAAAGCAATCGTGAGAAAACCACACGGGTGGGAAGATTTGATTGGCTGTTTGAATGAGTGTGTGCAGGTGTACCAGCTGTCACCTGTGCACCCTCACCCCCCTCTCAACTCACCGCAAGGCACATGCAGCACAAGAACCCCTCTGCTAAATGAATTCATCTGCCTTCATCACGCCCCACGTTTCAGGTAATTGGGAGCGTGCTGTACATTGATGAATAATTACAGAGGACTCGGTGCATATTTATTACCGGTCTAAAACGTTCTCCAGCAGAGGCCCGGACTTCCTCGTTCTTCCTCACTCATTTTTCTTGTACATCTCATCTAGGAGGACTACATGATAATGTCCCATATGTACTTTGACAAATTTAGTCATTTGAGGATCATATGGATGTTGGTGGAGGCTGTACAGTGACCCGCAATGACTCCCATCCACGCCTGAAATGATCCACCTCCGTGTCTTTGAACCTCCATCAATCTCTACCTATAAGAAACGTTATAAGAATCTTATGTGAAGTCATAGGGCCTCGTTTAAAACAGGCAAAGAGCATCCAGCGATCTCAGAATTCAGTTGCCATCTCCCTTTATTACCTGCACCACAAAATAAATGGAAAATTAATTATGTTGACGGCTTCTCCTGTGAAACATTCAGGACGTAATTTATTACAGAGCCGCGCAATGTAACACTGCAATTGGGACACTCGGATTGAGAGAGAGAGAATATGACAAACGTGAAAGGAGACATATGCAAATGAGAGAATCGTAATTAGGGGAGCCAAATTATTAAATGCATGAATAATCTATCTGGGTCTGACACAGCAGAGCTATGTGTTTAGTGTCTCACCTGATGAAGCGAACATACTCAACACTTGTTTTCCTGCTCACATAATTGATTTCACATTCATGAAAACATTGAATAAAATAATTGTCGTTCTGTTGAGGTTATTAAACTGTATTCAACAGTTAGCTCCAGCCCTCTCATCTGATTGGCTAAGAGGAGTTCTGAGAGTGCTTATATTTAGCGTAACGGCACTGGAATGTTTCACAGTTTGTATGAATATATGTATGTATATTGTATGTATTTGGAACTAACTTTCTTGGTGGAGGAAAAATACGGCTGAATTTTACTCAATATAAACCGTGTAGAGAAAAGCAATATCACATTTGCAAGCATACTGTTTAGTGAACATTCATATCTGTGATTCAGAATCCCACCTCTGCATTCACTTCTAAACATCTTCACTCTTCATTCCAGTTTCACAAGAGTCTCTCACCTAGCTAAACATTTCAGGAATGTTCCTGTAACATTTCTAAGTACCAAATATTTTAAAAACATTAAGCTACAAATCCTGCCTCCGAGGACCTGGCTGATAGCATGAGCCTTCAGCTCTGTGAAGTGTAAAGATGAGGAACTGGAGGATTATGAGTAATAAAAAACACATTCAGGTCATTTTCTTCTGATATGAAACTCAGTGTTTTGTTGGACCTACACTTGGATGTCCAGCATGATCCTCTTGTCTTCTTCTACATGGATGCCCCAGATGCAGTCCTGGCCCTTGTCATACGCCTCAGGCCAGTTAGGGGACAACACCACCCCGGCTGAATCTGTGATCTCCCCACTGCATACAGCTGTAATGTAAGCAAAGGCAGACAGGAGATGTTATGTGAGGACACACACACAAGCACACACACACGAACACACACTCACACAAACATACACAAACACGTGCGCACACACACACACACGCACACACAGCTGCACACACACAAAACAATTTTGACAGAAACAAATTATGAAAATAACATTTAAGCAAAATTAAGCAAAAACTGCAGTTATTCCAAAAGTTATGACATTCTGTATCCCAATTTGTAAAACAGTTGATCCTCAGTGCCAGCATAAGTTTCTGTCCAGATTAATAAACACCTCGGCTTCCTGTTTTTCATTTTCCCTCTTTCCACGTCAGTACACTGGCTTAAACCGGATGAAAGCACATTTCCAAAGTGAAAAGCTGTAGTCTTGACCCTCTGTTGGAGCCAGTGTGATTAAATCCTTTCAGTCCTGACTGTATTGTGTAGCTGGAGAAATGGTGTGTGTGTGTATGAGTATGAGTGTGTTTGTTTGTGTGTGTATTTGAGTGTGTGTTTGTTTGAGTGTGTGTGTATGAGTGTGTATATTTGAGTGTGTTTTTGTGTGTAGGTTTGTGTGTAGGTTTGTGTGTGTGTTTGTAGCTATGCTTCACGAGTCAGGTATTCTCTCACGTTCTTAGCCTGTGTGCTGCTGGTTCCAGGTTTCATGGCTTAATGCTTTTTAGCGCTGCTACAGACGCGTGACTGTGTCTAAGAGTGTCAGAAATCCATTCAGGTGACACAGGATGTAGTGGATTACACAGAAAAGGCTCTGAAAGGGCGCGAGGTGCTTGTACTGTATCTCCACATGTAGAGTTCTTCAGCAGCTCACTAATGCACTGAAATGTCCTCAATGTTTTATTAACACCTGTTGACACACTAACACACACACACATACAGAACACACCGTGTGTGTAGATTTAGCCCACCCACATCTACTGCACGCTGTTTCGGTGCGTGAATCGCTAAAGAAATTATGCAGATTACACAGCACACCCACAAAACTAATGCTGAATGCATTTTGCATGCAAAATTCTCCCATCTTTCAGGGCTCTGAGTGCCGGTTGTGGGAGACACAGTGGACCAGCTTATTGTCGGTCCGTATCCAGGCATCCACACACACACCCACACACCTCTGCAGGCCGGCTCAGTCTCGTTCCACTGTGGGTTGTTGAGACCCATGCATTCGATGATGACAGAGCCCTGCTCCAGGGTGTAGCCCGGGTCACAGGTGAACTCCACGACTGTGCCTACAGCGTAGCTACCGTCAGTGGTGGTGAAGTTTCCGTACTTGACAAACGGCTCGTAGCAGTGTCCTGCGGCGAAAGCTGAAACAAACACATGAACAAACACCATTAATCACCTTCAAACACCATCACCCAGCACCTGATTTCACAAAAAGCATTAAGAGCAAAGACAAACGGTCTACTCAGATTAGCCAATGACGACTAGCCGGAGACTGCGGTCTAAAGCAATTGCCTGCTGAATGCTTTCCACCAAAATTCTCCTAGTTGCAAATCTTAGGTGTCGGTTGTCCTTGGAAGAAGATTGTTAGCTAATCAACCTTAGCCAGACTTGCAAGGCCACGTCAGAAAAAGAGAGGGACCAACAATATGATTAAATAGGAATAAATAAACACACAAAAAGAAAAACAACAAGGCGTTATGTCTGACTGAGGCTTTATGGTGGCGGCTGGAGATTAGAGAAGGAGGGGACCTGAGACGGTGTCAACACCAGCTTTGAGTTCCCTCAGGGTCTGGCTTTATTTAAGCACACGCTAGATTAGCCTACCAGCATTGAGCCTCACTATCTGTTCTGCTTTCTGTTTGGTAAACAAAAGCGATTTTGCCAATTACCAACGACCCCCCCATTGATTCCCCCAGACACATGCATTATTCATTTTGGGCCCATTTTCAAGAAGTAAAATTGAGCTATTTTAATCATCTCCCACATAACAGCAGTATCAATCAACGTTTAGATGCTTTCAATGTGAACGTAAGATTGATATGGAAATGTGAATTCAAACAAGCCAGAACTGAATGTGCAATCTGCACAAACTAACACAATTAAATGAAAAATTCAACTATACTTTTACATTTTCTGAAGAATAATAATGATGCTTTTTAATGGAAAAGGCGGTGGAATCATTCTTAGAACGTTGTCTTAAGTTCTCTTAAGTTCTCAAAAACATTCCTGCAGTAATGTAAGTACAATCATACTTATAAAACATTACTTTTAAGTAGCAAGTGAAAAGTTTTAAAAATGAAAAAAAAAAAAAATCTGCAAAATTACAGAATAAACATTTACATAATGTTTTTAGAAAAACGTTTATAGTTCTAACAACCTAAAAAAATGCTGGGATAATTAGCTGGGATAACATTAGCTGGGATAATGTTGCTGTTTTAAAGGTGCTTGTCAGAACAAACATATAACTGTAAAAACAATAATTACAGTGATTTATTATCAAACACCGTTAATGATAATCAATGTTTAAAACAGAGACGACTAAACTGATCTATTTTAATGTATTATGTACAATATTGAATACATTAAAGTGCCATTTTGGGTATTGCAGCGCATAAATAAAAACAGCACTTCTCCCAAAAAGATTTTCTTTCGTCTGCTGTGAAATTTAGAAACATACCAAGCTGCTTTGTTACAGACTCCTGTGAAGGCACATTAGTACTGTAGATAATATAATCCGATTGTGCCATGCTAAACGAGATTAGATTCATCTCACTGGATAATTCACCTGTGCACATTTGTCCAATCTGTCAGGGGTTTGGGAATACAATACTTGTACAAAAAACCTCCAGTTAAACTCATTGTAAAGAGCGTGTCGAGTCTCATTTGCCTGGTTTAATTTCCGTTTGATTTAATCTGAATAAATCTCATTTCAGGGAAGTGCTTAGCGAGACACACAGGAGAAAGATCTTCGGTGTGAATCAATGCAACGAGGGTATTGTGCCCGAAACTCTTTCTTTGTCTCGACCGAGACCCCCGAGGCTCCGAACAGGACCTGTGTTCTTCAAGCAACTTTTGAACTCGGTAACCGTTGCCATGCACAGCCCTGCTCAGAGAAAATACAGTCCTAACATCTCATGATCCTTCAATAAAGTGCTGAACCCTCATTATTTGCACCTATGTTGGTGGTCCATACCTTCGTATCTGATGGCCACCCCTGTGTTGGTGCCAGCGCCGTCCGTGGTAAACTCCACAAAAAGGTGTCTGGAGGAACTGAAGATCCCCTCGTTCGGCAGGTATTCCACCTCGTACGAGTCGTAGAGGATTGTCGAGTCAATGTGGTTTCCATTTTTGATGAGGAACCTGTGGACGTAAACAGCACACATGGATTTAATTTTGCTGTTCCGCTCGAAAAGTAAATATCTCAAAAGAATCTGTTTGGCAGCAGATGTAACGTCCCTCGAAAATCTCGTACTGTCTTTTGGCAGCTTGCATAATAATTGCCTGATATGATTTTGAATAGCTGAGCAGCAAGTGACCTCATTAAAAGTCCATTTGTTAGCAAAGCCTGGAGAAAAAGCGGCTACAGCTAATAAAAATAACTTAATCCCCCTCCTGAGGGCCTGGAGTGTGTTCTAATCGCTCTCTCCCTGCCTGTATGAGGCGATTTGATTATTCTAAATTATTTTAAAGGGGAGCAAGTGTCTGATCTCAGAAACTTTCATGCGCTTTCACTCACGTTCTCGCACCTGTTCGCATCACAGCAGATAATGCCCTCAAGAGCAACGCTGCATTTGACGTGAAAAGCCACTCACAGCTTCTCAAAGTGTCTGTCTGAGCGTCAAATGATTCATTACTGTATGCATCCGAACACTGAGAGTCATGGCAGAGAATCGTGTGAGTTTTGTGCCACAAACCTGTCATCATCTTCGGCGAGGGCCACCTTCTCAAAGTGTACGTGGAGCCGTTGGCCCTCAGGGGCCTCCAACACCCAATGGCAGGTCAGGTTGTTGCTGTAGTTTCCGGGGAATCCAGGTGACATGATGCGACCGAGAGAGGCGTTCCTCAGCATTCCACCGCAGGACACTGTGTGGATTCAAACAGAAGACAGACGACATTGAAAGGGTCAAAGAGAGTAACAGGTTCAGTGATCACAGCAAACTCTGAGCTGTTGATATTAAAAGTCTCTCAGTGTAACAGAAGCTGTGTGACAATCAGTAAATGTTATATTTAAAAGTAACATGTTACTGTAATGATACTGCACAATATTATGCATATGAACGAAGTATTTATGTCAAGAACAGAGGCATAAAAAGTATAAAGTAACTTTTTATGAAACAATTTTATTTGTATGAAAAGTAATGCATTAAATTTAGTGCCTAAACGTGGAACAGATGTTTTTGTGTTTGTCAGAAACAGAAAAAAGGTTG
The DNA here is from genome assembly GCA_036877545.1 of Yasuhikotakia modesta. Classification (NCBI taxonomy): domain Eukaryota; kingdom Metazoa; phylum Chordata; class Actinopteri; order Cypriniformes; family Botiidae; genus Yasuhikotakia; species Yasuhikotakia modesta. Next base: position 14,901 of record JBAJNP010009202.1, read on the forward strand.
TTAACCTCGAATTTTAAGATGTAAATTTAACAAGTAACATCACTTAACTGGAAAAACGGAAACAGATACAAATGAGATAATAACAGTAGGAATTTAAAACATTAAAATAAAGTGGCTTGCATAACTTATTCGGTTTTGAAAGAATCTATTGAGAAACGCATGAGTTCACACTTAAAGTTTTAAGACTTTTGCATTTAAGCACATCTGAACACAGTGTAGAATAAGTGTAAGATCAGAGTAAGATGAGATTTCTGATAAAACTCTAGAAAAGACACAGAGATTACAGGGACTCAGGAAAAACATAAACAGGATAAACTGGAGACTTAAACACACTTCATATTCATGAGAAAAAGATTTGAATCTGACATGTGTCTGCTTTTATATTCGTGTTTCTCAACCTGAGGGCTCAACAAGCATTACAATACGCTTAAGCAACAAAATTCAGAATATCTTTCTAGCATTTGGTTATTTTTTATTACAAACATGCATCTTTCTAGCTTTAGCAAACACTGTTTTATCTTCTTAAACTGTTCAAGATATATTAGTTTACTGCCAACTCAACTGTGAATTTCTATAAGTAGGCGTCAGTTAAAATCCTATAATGTAATATTAGAAGATGTCAAAGATGGTTATAATAAAAACAGACATAATAAAAGGCTCCAGATTATGGCACAAAACATTTATACAGGGAAAAACAGCAAGTGTTAATTGTTGCAATGCAATGAAAAAGAGAAAGACGAGAAGAAGGAGCGGGTGGATAGTTTCTGAGCTCAGCGGCTGCAGGTTAGCCAGGCGAACAGAGAGTAATTAAGGTGGACCCAAACCCCGGCCGTCTGGCAGGCTGCCCATGCTAATCAGTAATCAGACTCTGACGGTCTGATCCTCCTTAAATGGTACGTTTATGCCGTTCCACCGCAAATCAATGCTGAGTGAAAGAAACTTCAGCTATCCAAACCTCCTCAGGATTCACAGCGCAGCCGCGCCTCCAAACCACTAAATGAAATCCTTCATCAAAACAGCCCTTCAGCCTTCAGGGAGCTCAGCTATGTTCGGAACGGCGGATCGTTCTCTGTTTGTCATGCAGGAGGAAAACTTCTCAGGGGTTTTGCTTTCCGGAGAGACAAAAAGTCCTTATTTATGCAGAGGAGGCAGGCCTGTCAATCAGACTGCCACATCGGGCCGCCCTGAGGGGGTACGGCTGTTAATATGCACTGCCTGGTAGCACAAACACTTCTATTACAAACATTCTACACAAAATCAATGATCAAACCCAATTAAATTAAAAAGAGACGAGAGCAACCGCACAGGGAGATTCTCCTGCGTCAAGTTAAATCTCACCTGTGTGGACAAAATATTTACACATGCTGGAGATTTGTTCAGCGCGGCGCTAAGCAGACTGCGTTCGGATGACTTGTGGGTATATGTTTTGGTTGAGAAGCAGAAGAAAAACGCAGGATAATAGCTACTGAGCAGGTCCAGGGCGGATACCCAACGATGCAAATCAGCTAGAGTGACATCTCTGCATTTAAGATTGGCATGTAGTGTGCTAGCAATACCCGCACCTTACATCTATATGCAAATGCAATAAGGTTCAATTAAAGTTGAAGCTACTGTTTTTATACACTAGCGAAGCACTAGCGTACCACCTGCTAGTGCTGCTGGACTGCTTTCATAATTGAATTTCTCAGGGGCCGAGATCGAACCCTGCAGATATGCTAATTAACTGTCATTTAGTTGTGTGACAGTGCGCTCAATACAGAGGCAATTCTCTGGGGTCACATGTGATTAAGAATCTGTCTCAAGCCAAAATGCTAATGAGGAGGCGTGGCCTAGAGGAGACTGGCAGTAAAGGATCTGTTCCACTTTGCATACAAGTCTGGTTAACAAAACATGAAGAGAAAAGCTGTGTGACTGTATGTAATGTTTGTTTTAAGGTACGTCTTTCTGAAGTTCAGCACAGTAAATGACTGGTGCTTAAATAATACAGTTTAATTAAAAAGATAAAAAATGATTACGTTAAAAAAGAAAAAATTAAATAAATATAAATAATACATTAACTGTAATCACAATAATAGACTGGTGCAGAAAATACATTTATCTTATACTATTTAATTGAAAATGCAAAAAAAGGACGTGTATAGACTTTGTAATGAGAATTTTGTCCAAAAACAATCTGAATTTTTATAAAAAATATTACAAATGCTTTATATTAATTTATGCAATAAAGAATTAACTACTGCGCTGTACCCACAGTGAGCGCACAGATGAAACTGCAATATATTCAAAATAAAAATATTGTGCACCTTTCTGTCTGTCTGTCTGTCTTTTTCTACACAAACACCTTGGTGAAAATGTGCAAACATTGATGAATTGACAAACTGGCTAAAAACGTACCAACACATCTGGGCACCTTCCCATTCCAGTACGGTGTGGTGGCATTGCGGCAGGTGAGGCTGGAGAGACCCTGGATCTGGTATCCGTTGAAGCAGTAAAAATAAGCCACTCCTCCCGCATGCAGGCTGGTGACGGAAACGTCCCCAAACGTCGGTCTGTCAGGAAAGTTACAACTCAACACAAACGCTGCAACAGACAAAAAATAAATGATTAGGCAAATGATTAAAACTGCATAAAACTACCATTAGCTGGTATCTGTTCAGACACTGTAATCTGTTGGGAATCTATGAATATTGCATTATGGGAACTCTGGCTTATTTCAAAAGACTTATTATCTCAACAAATTCTGTCTGTCTTTCTTTTGCTCACTTTAATAAAGTCTCTGAGGGTCTGTCCCTGACGCAGGCCTGCCTGCCGCGTTCTCCAGCTCAACAGACAAAAGTCAGCCACGTCCTCCAGCTCTACCGACAAAAGTCAAACTTTTCTCTGTGTGTGATACTATGAAAATCACAAATAAGCCCAATTTCTGAACATTGTTGGAGTCTGTTTCTCCAGACGGAAACCAGACATCTGAGGCTGTGGATTTTGAAGACTTTAAAGACGACAAAAAGACGGCAGCAAATTGCAAGACAAAGATCCGCTCACCTTGTGACTCGAACACAAATAACGTTCATTAAATGGCATCGTACATAAGCTTTGGTCATTTGGTTGGGCTGTGAATTGAGTTTTATTGACTCTGTTGTCTTTTCTGGCTCTCAGTGCTAAACCACTGTCAATACTTTTCAAAGCAATGGCCACAAAAGCCTTTTCACTGATTATCCCTGTTGGCTGGCGAATCTTGTTTCCTGTCGGCACAAATGTTAGTATTTAATAAAGATTTGCAAGCAGAGCAAGACCTGCTTATAAAAACTGTGATTTTCTGAATGCTGAAACTGAACGAGAAGTGAAAGACGCAGAGACGACACAGGTTCAAGGCTGCAAAGAATTTCAACTCAACGTAACGCACAGCATGTCTGCTTATATACAGGCTTTGATAAACATCTTTCCTCCTTATAAAAGTCCAGCTTTTCTCGCTCACCGGAAAGTGAGCACAGGTTTGCGCACACACCCGTTGAACCATTTGTCTGGCATCGGCTTTTCTCTCCTCCATGTTTGGAGAATGTTTTTGCAATTTATGACAGAAATTTCAGGGCTCATTTCTCTCTGTCTCAATCCACTTCTAGCAGCCCTTATTGTTAGCTGTGGAAATTCAGAGCTGCGTGTAGGTGTGACACAGTCATGAATGACAAAACTGAGCCT
>JBAJNP010009203.1:0-18592 GCA_036877545.1 Yasuhikotakia modesta
AACATATTAAATTTCCGCAGGATGTCAGTTCCCATAAACAGCATTCACTCACACATGTGGCTCACCCTGAGAATGAATACACCTCTTTGGCAAACTTCCTGAGCAGCACTTGTTTAGAAGAATCGGTGAGGATCAACACCACGTTGATGTGGCCAGGCTTTAACCTGACCAGGTTGCTCATGTAGGTAACGTCTGTCAACTCAGTCACTTCTACAAAGTTCTTCTTGGGTGGGCGACTACAATAGGAAAACAGCCTCTTAGCGACTGGACCATCAAATCTGTATCCTTAAATTCTCTATGTGACTTAAATGTTTAAATGTTAAATGTTTGGCCTCAACTTCAAATGTTAAACAGCCACAGTGTTACCTGGAGGTGCTCTCTGTTTCTGGAGAGCCCTCCGTTGTCTTTGGTGATTCATTGGTCTTTTGTTTGGCTGGTTTGTCTTCACCAGAGTCACTGTCCATCATAAAAATACACATATTTAACTTCAAATCACTGGGCAATACAAACAACAGCTCATTTGATAGAGAAAAGCATAGGTGAGAACAAAGTGAGTCCTACCTGAAGGCCTGTATGATTACAGTCCCAAACAAGATGAAAAGAGCTGAGAAGATCAGTGATAATACAGGCATCATCTCACGCCTAGGGAAAAATATAAACACTAGACTTCATTAACAGGTATCCTATTTATTGATGACATCACCATTCCACCATAATTACATTATTAGTAAGTTACTAGTAAAGACAATTGTTAGTACTTCTGGTAATCCTTTGAACACCTCCTTTAAGTGAATTATTGCTTACCAATTTGAGTAGAGAAGGTCAAAATAAAACTGAGTGACGTAATCATATGCTGTGTTTATCCACTGAATTAGAAACATCTAAAATAGAAGAGAAATGTGAAGAAAAGAAAATGTGTTTGTACTTTATGCATTCATGCTTACATTACCATGGTTAATGACTAGATATTTTTATATATACAATTTATTTTACAACAAGGTAATTACTCAAAGAAATTTCTGAATAAACAATCATTATAAAACCTTAATAAAAGCACTTTACAGTACTTTTCTGTAAAAAAAAGAATTATGTTTGTTTTTAGGAAAAGGGAGAGCTTAGCCTCTCCGTTTTTGGCTGAGTAACTTACAGAGGCGAACTCATTATTCAGCTCAGGCAGCATTGCATCATGGGTAAGGCAGGAGGGGTCTCTTTGCAGAATATCAAGCTGCTCGTGAAGGCGGAGCTTATCGTCATCACTCCCATTCCACCCACCAGTCACTGTCCGATATAATACTCTTCCTGTGGAGCTCCGCCTCTCCAAGATAATAACCTAAAGTTATTGATTGGCTAAGTCAATGATTGATTCCAGCATATATAAAGCAGATGCACAAAAACAAAGAATTAAACTGGCCTCATAGGCATCATTAGCTGCTGTGGGCACACATGAATGTCTCTGACCTGTGGAGGGGTTGTGTCGTCCTTTTTGAGCAGAGTGTCACAGAGAGGCTGCTGCAGTTTCTGATAAACATAAGCGAACTTCAGCACTTCTTTAGTGTTGGAGGAAGCAAAGTCAAAGAAAGCCTCATTCACAGACACAAACTGCTCCCCTTCCCCAGTGATGAGAAGAACACAGTATCTGTCAATCAAAGACGAAGATTGGGGTTGGTCAAAATGCATGTACAAGTTGTTATATTGTAAAACTGAATTTATGTACTGTATTAAAAACTTGTTGTAAAATATTTATAAAAAGTTTAACGATTTGATTTATGTAAATAAAATATGCTCCTTAAAGCAGTACATTTACATTGAACATTTACTGCATTGTTTAGGTAGTTGAACTTGTATAGTTAGATACAGAAAAATACAACAATCTTACTTCCTGCGGCGATGGAACTGCTTAACTGGACACAACTCATCAAAGAGTTTCTGATTAACCAGCCGCGGCACAAGCAGGAAGCGATTACTGGACACAAACTCGTCAATGATCTGTCTTTTCATTCCTTTAGCCTAAAGATGAAAACAAAGACACAACCCTATCAAATAAAGAAACTAGTGCTGTGTAGTAACAGACAGGAGAACCAGTATTCACCTGTATGACGTCAGCAGGTTTCTCTGTGTTCTCCTTGAACAGGAGCATCGTGGGAGCATAAGTGTTGATGTTGAACCTCTGTACCACCTGGGAGGTCTCGGTCAGGCCCAAATCCACATATCCAAACCTCACATAGTCTTTATAGGCAAATGCAGTGAGCTGCAACCAAAAGCAAAGGAGCAAATGTGTAACAAATAAACCGATTTAAAAGACTATGTTTATCTGAACAAGAACGCTAAAATTCTGACCTTGTACAAAAGAGGGACATTAGAGGTGACATCAAACATCATCACCCTTGGTTTGTTCTCCTCATGCCAGCTGTTTAAAAACTCCAGGTGGCTGCTGTCAGTTAACTTAAAAGGAAAAGCTGTTTTAGTTACATTTATGTGTTATATTAAAGTTTGCCATGCAGTTCAAAACTTAAGCAGTTGTTCTTTGCTATAATAACCATCAATAATGCAATAATTCTGAAATTTTGTCTAAAAATTAGACAAATTACAATTATTGTAAATTACATTTATTGTAAATTAAAATTACAATTAAATTACAATACAAGTACAATTGTACCTTTTCCACCATCTTCTGGGGTAGAAGGCTTTCCACAAACTGTCTCAAGTATTCCCTGGCCACAGCATATTGGAAGAAAGTGACTTTGCCGTTGATTAAACCTAGAATGGAAGGTGTGCGGTGAGCTCCAAGATGATTGGCCAGCTGCCTCTCATATCCAATGTCCACTACACCAATACCAACCCCTAAACCAAACAAGACCAAGACATGTTAGACATGTTATTGATGATAATTTATGAGGTTGTTTGTTCTGACCACATTTTTAAGACAGACACATAATCCAGATAAACCCACCCAGTGGCTCTAGCTCTTGTACAGTATCTTTCCATATGGGTTCAATATGAATGCAGGTGAAGCACCACTCTGATGTGATCTTGATCAGGTATGGCCTTTTAAAACTATCTGGCAACACTTCATTCATGTATTGGTTGTAGTGAAGGAGGTGCTTGCTCTCTGTGAAGTCTCTGCTCGTCCGAGGAAAGTGAAAGAAGGATTCATCAAAGTAGAAACTGTCTTGAAAGTGCCTGAAGCCTTGTGGTGCCCGGGCAAAGTTTTGATTCTCATCCGTTTGACCAAAACGATCATAGTTTGACCTTCTCTCCTCATTAGAAAGGATCTATGGGAAACAGAAAGGTTTATTATGCAGTACTTGCTACTTAAAATTATAATATATATATATATATATATTAAATATGTTTATTACATTGTATTATATTTAGTAAATATAAACAAGGCAAATTTATCAACTTATACATATCAGGTATATATTACAAAAACAGCATTTGAAAAAATAAATATTTTGATCTAAGGATTAGTAATATTGCAACTCTTACTTCATAGGATTTTGTGACCTTGATAAACATGTCCTCCGCTCCTGGACTTTTGTTTTTGTCTGGATGCCTACAGATAACGTGGAAAAAAATGTGTCAGTTTTTATTTAGACAAAACTGACTTTAAAACATTGTTGTTCATAAGACATGCTAACTGACTAACACAAAAAACAAAACAAGGACTCAGCATATACACAATAGTTATACACAGCAAACTCAATAGTGCATAGTGATATTGTCACTGGACAAACTGGTGCACATTCTCTCTTATCCTTTATAAACAACATTACTCACCATTCCCTTGCAAGCCTTTTGTACACTTTCTTGATTTCTGCTTGACTGGCATGTCTGGACACTCCAAGCACTTTGTATGGATCAAACTCAGGCGCAGCTGCCAGCGAATCGCCAAGCAGAGCCCCAAAAATCATCATCCACACACAGCAGGTCACAAACGCACTCCAGCCTCCCATCTTCATACACCTGAAAGGCAGGCTGAAAAAATGACAACTATTTTAATTATCAATATATCAAATACTACAAATAAGACCTTAAAATACAGATGAACTGCAAACTCAGTTAACGACCATCTTTAGTAACTGCTTTATCGCAACAAAATAAAATCAATAAATAACATGCATTTATTACCCAAGTATTTCTGTTCTTTACTGCTATCTGTCATTAGCATGTATAGCAGTAGACAGCATACATACGTCTATCTAGTATTTCTAATCGATGTATCTTTTTCTTCAGCGACGCACCGGGTTTGTGTGCACATGCATCCCGTTCAAATGCACAAGAAACCCATTATTAACAACAAAACACACTGTCAACGACTAAAAACACAAATAAAAAGGTAAACGTATCTCGATCACCAGATGACTCTCTCCGTCATCTGTTGACAGTTATACCAGGATTAGAAATAGCGAGCTGCCGATCTACCTACGATATACATCACGAAGACGGCAGAAAAACGTGTTATTTCAGGTGTACTGCAACCACTCTACACAACACATGAAATGATAGCGATACCTATCTCCAGCCTTTGCGTTAATCTTATTTGCGCTAATTTAGCAGCGGTCCATGATCTCCGGACATTAATGGGTGGATCCCTCCCCCTTGCCGTCACCTGTTTCTCTTCCGCTGTAGTGAAGGATTGTGGGTAAATACGTACTATGATAAAAGTCCCTTTGAGCACGTGAGCTGCAGTTGTGAGCAAGGAGGTGCCCCCTTTTCTTGTTCTAAAATAAGACATTTGCTGATTCCCTTAAACTACAATGAAACAAAGCTTTTAATATTTTCAGTGCTTTACGATACATTGTGATTAGAAAAAAAATATTTCAGCGTAGGCTATCATCCCTGTTCAACATAATGTGTTAATTTAAAACAGGGGTGTCTTTTTGGAAAGAGGGCCAGATTTGGTGAGGTAAAAAAAATGTGTGGCCAACCATTCAGCATGACATTCTTTGAACCATTAAAATTAAATGCAAATGAATTATTTTATGAAATATTTATTGCAAATAGCATAGCTTTTATTTCTACACCCTGAAGATTAATTCTGCCCCCATGGAACTGTCAGTGCCGTCGGACTCTTCTGCTGGAATGTTTATGAAATATGTAGTGATTTGATAAAGGGATGTAAGAGCTGCAGAGCCAATGATTTGACATGCTTGTAAAATAGATGAAACATTGATGAAAGGTTTGCATCTTGACAAACAGTCTCCAGCACTCACACACATCTAGTTATTAAGTTCACCCACTGAACATCTACATATTCAGTGGGTGGAAACTGCCACTTGCAAAATCATCATTCATTTTTAATCATTTATTCATCATCATTTTTATAAACCGCCCAGACCTGGTTTGTTTGGGCCTTATTTAGTGCAGTCAAGGTGGTTTAGCCTTTTGTCTGGCCTGCCTATCGAATCTGTGGCCATTAAAGCCATTGAGTATATTATAAGATTTAGGTTCAGCATCCTTCCTGGAAAAATCTGTGCCAATTACAGTCTACAAACAAAAGTAGCTTAGGAGCTTTAATAAATCAAGCAATATTTAGTATAACCATTAAGTATAACACCCATGCCTCCTACTGATTATCTGACTCTTTATTTTGTAACATGATTTGCATTACTAAATTATTTAAATGACTGATGCTCAAAAGTGTAATAATGTGACTTCATTTCAAATTTGTTCCCCCAAGTGTATTCCATTTGTGCATTATGCATTGCACATTTTACATTTGTCTCATCAAGACAGTTTTACCATTTTAATTTTTTGTTACAGAAAAGTATTAGATGGACTTGAAGAGGCCAGACATGATGTAGTCTGTGTGATCTCCATCAAGGAGTCCAGTGCCGTTATTATGATGAACCAACACGGCACATTTTCTCCATGTTTCACATCCTGTCTGAAATCTCTCTGCCAACCCCTGTTAATAGAACCTTTGTCAATATTGAACTCCCACAGGCATGATACGATTCCATGTTCAGTTTAAGGGCAAACTGGATGGTGGCTTAAATTCACCTGGTAACAACGAGCTGACGTCCTTTCACAAACATGATGGCATCTGGTTTGTCTGGAACTTCTCCTGGAAACAGGTCACTCGCTTCAAACTTTACCCCATGATAGAACTGTCCTAAAGAGTTAATGACCAAACATATCAGAATTTGATACAGTCACATTAGTTTAGCATGTCAAGGTCTTTAGATGTTTTACCAAGCAGGCTGTGGACATTGTTTGACAGGAGGTGAGTGTCCAGGGTGTAAAATCCAAGGTAGTCTTGGTGATATGGGTGCTTCTTCCACACTTTATGCTGTATGATCAGAGTTGAGTTCCTCAAGGTCACTGTTAAACTGCAATATTTGAGTATCTGCAGATCCATGCTGGAAGAACGCGACATATAATTTTGTAAAGAAGTTAATTCCTCATATTGACTTTTTTTGATAAAGATTAATTTTACTTGGGCCGTTTGATGGTGGCTGTTTCAGTCCAGAAGAATTTTGCTTGTTTTCCCTCCTCAGAAACTGAGATGTCCTTTGTGCTCACCATCAATCTGATACCAAACCTCTCATGAGTGATTCCAAAACGTCCAACGTCCAGTGTTCACCTTTCTCCCTGGGTTTATCCTCTTATCGCCAATGGTTTGTCCAGTGACCAAAATACCTGTGTACAATCAACAATGTACTGTAACATCTATATATCTATAGACACTTCAATGTTTTAGGTGGTAAAAGAATTTGTCTTGCGGAAAAACAAGCAATTTGTTTTCTAAAGCTGTGCTCACCTGTAAGTGGGTCTCTAACCAGGTTGAAGATGGTACCAGGTTTGTCATTAATGTTGAAGCACAGGGCATCATTCTGATCTGGCAGCTCAATGATGAAGTGTGGATCTCCATCAACTGTTTAATTGCAAAGAAATTGCTCTCTTTGATATAACAACACTCTACCCTTATTTTTCACATTGCAAGTGCATTTAACTGTATGTGATGGGGGGTTTACCGTAATATGTAGGTGATGAGTAGGTGCGGCTAGGTGGTACATAAAGTGATGGTACAGGAAGGAAATCTGCTGAAAACAATATTTTTGTTGAAAAAATATACCAAATGTTTTGTGTTGCTCATGTAGGTCATGCATGTACATACTTAGCCAACATTAAAACTACCTGCCTAATATACCTTTAGCCTTCCTGTTAGCTCAACTGGTAGAGCATTGCGTTAACACCGCAAAAGGTTGTGGGCCCAATCCCAGGGGAAGGCAAGTCCTGATAAAAAAATATGTGTACCTTCAATTCACTGTAAGTCGCTTTGGATATAAGTGTCTGCCAAATGAATAAATGTAAATGTAATATCATGTAGGTCGCCCCTCATGCTGTGAAAACAGCTCTGATGTATCAAGGCATGGACTCTATGATGCACTGTGTGTTTATGCATCTTTCTACCATTTCAGTTATGGGCAGCTTTAAGATTTTCAGCAGTCTGAGCTGCAGTACTCCAGTTCACTGGTTGTCCTTCCACTTTTGATAGGTATTAACCGCTACATACCGAGAACACCCATAAAGACTTGGCATCACTGTCCAGCCATCACAATAACTGTTCATTTGGTGTCTAATATATCCCACTCCTTGACGAGTGCCATCTCAACAATATACTGCATGTTATTGTTTGATCTGTCAGTGGCTGATCAATGTACAGTTATGGAATATAGTTTGAAAATATATGCTGTATGTTGCTTGAAATCGAAAACAAGACCTTTCAATGTTTATGTGCAGTGAACATCTGCGAATGTACAGACTTACTTGAACTATGAAGTTGTTGTCGTTGCTCTGTGGATACAGGAAAAGAAGACTGTCATATATACATAACTACTTCTGATTTTTTCTCTTTTCTTTTTAATATACTAAATTGAATATTGAATATAAAGATAAAACAAACCTTAATTTTACCTAACTCATTATAATTTACTAAATGCACTTTAAAATGAATCATTCATATACAAATATTGTAACCCATGTGACCTACATAACCCAAAACTGGTGAGGACTAACACACACACACACAAAGCAGTGGGCAGCTAGTAAACAGGGAGCAACCGGGGGTTAGGTGCCTTGCTCAAGAGCATTTCAGCTGCTACCTGTCGGCGCTGGAAACAAACCAGCAACCTACTGATAACAAGCCCGACCCACTAACCAGTACGCCACAACTGCCCCCCATATTTGTAGGTTTTGCCAAAAAATGAAATGCATCTTTGTGATAATTTAAGGACCCTTTCATTTATTAATTTTTTTATTTATTTTAATTGTTACTAATTTATCATTCCACTAAATACCTGGCCCACCTGTAGGGTGGCAGGACTGTAATTTAATACTAAAACCTGTAAAGAAGTTTCCTTGGATATTTGTGTTGTTTAACAGCTGGTTTAGTCATATACCTTCAGTCAACTTATCAGCGATGAGCGTGTCCTCAGTTTCAGGTTTAGTGACGACCATTGAGGTAAGAGGTGTGACAAAGTTATACTTCAATGAGAGTGCCAGAGCCTGAGCTGTGGCATTTCCTTTTTGTTCTGCTGAACCCAAGTCTCTGTGATAAAAAATAAGAGGCTTCAATTGGAGAAAAGGTTCAAATGACACCAGAGCCAATTAAAATGATTCAGTACAAGACAAATTACATTTACATGTTTTTACACACTATTAGGTAGGGAACAGAGTTGCTGGTCCATAGGTTAGGTTAGGCCGCTAATGATGCAAAGTAAAGCACACATTTACAAACTGACTTCTTATCCAAGAGTTCCTGGGTGGTTAGATGAGCCCAGAGGCGCTCAGTGAAGTCTCCAAAGATATACTCTTCATCAGGAAATATGGTATCCCACTCCTGAGAATATGCCTGACCTTTTACCTCAAAGTTATTCTCCAACTGTTGCAATACAAACAAATCAAAAAATATTCATACTTAATGAAGATTGTTAATAAGAAGACAATTATCCACATACAATACAGCAGTTTCAATGAGTCATTAAAGGTGAAGTTGATTTGTTGTATTACTATACTGTACTATTAGTATACTGTTACTATACTTAGCCATTGAAAGGCTGATTTCAGTGACTTCAGTAACTTAGTGCAACATTTTCATCAAAGATAAATTAAAGATTGCAATTGCAGAGAAACAGGAGTTAACAGTTGTTTATTTTCTTCCTTTAAATTTAGAGACTTTTCTAGCCCATACTGCAATTAACTTTTGAGTTTTGCAGTTGCTGCATCCAAGCTTGTGATGCTGACTATATATTAACTATATTCTATTAGTCCTGAATCCATCTGGGAGGATACAACTTTTTCATGATTGAAAGCTGTTAATAAAAACACACAAATCAACCAAATTAAGTGTAAATCAAGTATAAACAGTTCTTCAGTTCTGTTCTTTTTTTCCAGATGCACAGAAATCACACTTCATCTATTATAGTTTTGTAAACACAGACATGTTATTATGTCCATACTTAATAGGAGATCCAGAATATCAGATGGAAATTGTATTACTTTATGACAACCCACAAATCCAACCAGCCAAGTCAGGATGTAAAATGAAAACATTTTCAGCACTATTGAGCATCTATGTGTTTGTGTGACAAATTATTTAAATCAATAATATGGCTGATTCACTTACCCCTTGTGCAGATACTTCAATCAGAAAGTTGTTCATTTCAAAGTCATTGAGCTGGCCAGCGACCATAATCTCAGAGCCGTTGAAGAGCTGTTTAAAGTGGCTTTTTGTCAGCGAGTTAACAGCATTCTCGGGATAATGAAAATTCACCTCTGATAAGAGAGGACTTGCCACTTCTTCATAAAACCCCTTGACAGCAAACCATTAACAAGCCATTAGACACTAACTAGGTTTTTTGTATTTTAAGAGATCTACATTTTGGAGAAATACCACACTGTGCTACCTTTAACTGAAGCGGAGCGTCTGAATCCTCATAAATTCTACGAGCTATTCCATTGTTCTGCTTGCTCAAAACATCCAAAAACTCAAAACGTGCATTTCTGCCAAAGGCCAAGGAGAAAACACTGATGTTTCCACCAATGGCAGTGCAGATGCTTTCCTGGATCTGAGAATGAGATAGTTGCCCTATAAACAAGCATAAAATGGACATAAAGATAAACATTGAGAAAAAGTGGGTAAACAATTACAGGGGTAATTGCTGGTCCATAAACATTTACAGGGGTCGATATTTACTTTTATTCATTGTTTTATGCCACACCAGCATCTAAGGTGAGGCACACCATTCACTTTCTTTTTTTACAGACATTTCATCTACTTACATGTTGTACAGCAGAAAGAAACATTTTTGGGTTGAAGGTAAGTATGACAAAAGTATTTGTAGGTAAATGATCTCTTTATTCTAACTCACTGTAATTCCTCAAGACAATGATGGAAATGGTGAAAGGCTGGTGATTTGTGCATGTACATACTTGTGTCTGGTTCCCCATCAGTCAGCAGAAAGATCATTGGAATTGCATTCTGTGGGGTTGTAGTATTGCGTTTTGCTTCATACAGCATTTTCACAGCATGGATCCTAGGTTCATGCATTTCTGTATCTGAAAATAACCACAGAAATACAGGTTTGTTGTTTTAAAATGACGGTGAAACTACTTAAAGATGTAAAGCAAATATAAACAAATTATGAGGTGGGAGTGCAATTGACCTAAAATTGCAATCTCATGGCCCTATATAAATTGGGCCTTATTAATATATAAATAATACACACCGATGAGCCCAAGATTTATCAACACCTACCCAATAAACCTTTGAAGGGTCAAACCTGTCTAGCACAGCCTACAGATGCTCAACTGGATATAGTTTTAGGGAATTTGGAGGCCAGGGTAACACTTTGAACTTATTTTCTTCAAAGCCATTCCTGAACAATCTGGCCAGTGTGCATTTTCCACTATTGGCATGTAGGGGTGTACGACATTTAGTGGTTTGCGACATTTAGGTAGGACGTGTAGCACATCAAATGTATGTCCAGATAAATAGGTTTAAATTTTTTCACAAGCACGTGAAAAATGAAATGGTCTGAAATGCAAAAGAACTGGCACACTTCTATTTTTGCTATCAAAAAAAGCTTCATATAATATAATAAATAACCTACATGAATTGCAAAATTTCAACCAAGAACGATCTTCATCAGACAGGGTTCCTCAGCAGAACATTGACTAGAGCATAACACTCCCTCTACCGGCTTGTCGTTGTCCTAAAGTGCATCCCCTGCCATTACTTGTCAAGGTAAATGGCACACATGGCACACTCGTACGGACTGCTCCAAAGTCCAGTCCCGACACTCACATGCCATATGTAGGCAAATTTGATAGTGGACAGGGATCATCATAAGCACTCAGATTAGTTTGCGTGGTTCCTCCTGGGAAAATTCTCACCACAACCCACAAGACTTCCTATTCTGACCCAGTTACTTGTCAACAATTTAGCCCTTGTTAAAGATCTATATTCTTGCCCATTTCATGTTGATTATAAGAAGTGGTTGTTTGTTTATAATCTAGGGTTAGGGTTCGTGTTAGGAGATTTTCACACTTCACTTGTGACAAAGTTTTGGCTCAGTGTATAAGTCTTGGATCTGTATGTTTGTACTCACTCAATTCTGCTTCTATAGTGCTGGCAAATTTCTTGGCTTCTTCCACATTTTTCTTTGTTGCTTTGGTTAAATGTGGCCTCCATAAAACATAAATTGTTGAAAAAACAATGAGTGCAAATGAGTCCTCCTCTGGAAGGTCACTTAGAATGGTCAACAGTGCCTCTTTGGTCTGTTAACATAAATGTTTAGAAAGACAAATGTGCACAGCTGTTAACTGATTCAAAGGTATTAGGTAATAATAATATTTTTAATATTAAAAATCACCTTTCATTTTGATTCCATACATGGAGCCGCTGTTGTCTATTACAAAAACAACCAACTTTGGAACTTTTGGAAGATTGGCTGGTGCAAAAAAATGCACAAAGTATCCATTCACAATCTGTAGAGAATAAAGGAATTTTTAATATCTTCATTTTTGACCTTTGCCATTGTACAAAGAGGACAGATATTCAGATATTATCCTACATGCCTCAGTATGTCAGAGTATGTGTTACTTTGACAAAGAAGCACTGAGTTGCTGCAGATTGTTGACAACACATGCTGTGCTGTGCTGTGCTTTGTATATATATATACTGTATATATATTGACTGTTTAGATTTCTGAAAAAGTGTGAAAATATGCATCTAACAAGTAGCAAGAACACTATGTCACTCGTTACATTTTCAGTTTGACCAAGCTAGAAGTTAAAAAAAGTTTACTTGCTTGCTAATGCATCTATTCCATCCCAAGAAGTCACATCTAATGTAACGGGACATACTGTATGCAGAACAATTAGCTTTTATAAAAACAGAGACCACTGAGACACACAACGGTTAGTTAATAATGATCTCAAAGTGCTGGACCAGCTGTTTGGGTTTGACTCTGATCATGAGCTCATATTTGCCAAACGCACGCTGCAGAAGTTCCTCGTAGGTGAGAATAAATATAACAATGCTGTTTACTTCAATGTTCACATTTACTGAGAACTTCTCCATTTTAAGCAGTTTAAAGTCCATTTGGACTTCATTTTGGAGTCCAGCGGTCTGCCCGGATGACACAGCCTTCTCATACTGCTTCTTGGCCTTTTCTTTCTCCTTCACCTCTCCTGTATATGTCTTACCATCAATCACCCTGCAAAACAACCATTCAGCTGGTGTGTCATTAAATACAGCACTGTCATGTGTGCTGAATTTCTCCATTACAGAATGGAAATGGACCGACATGCTGAAGTTGGTAATGAAGGCGGTCTTGGGTAGCTCCACCTCAAAAAACACCTCCTGCGAGACATTTGCTTTATTGAGGACTTTAGTGGTCATGACAGTGTGAGCAAATCGTGATGTCACCTTGCAGTTCACGTTCTGCACCTCTGTCTGAAAGACGGAAAAGTGGAAATAACTTTTAAAGCCTTTGAAAGGCATGAGCTGTGTAAATGAGGACAGAGCATTGTTTGAGCTGAACTAGTCAAGCCAAATTTATGTTGCAATCTCAAATACTTCTGTTGATATCAGGGTCAGCGATGGTTTACAACTGTTAAATTTCTAAATTTCATATCCTGCCATGAAGAGTTCCTACCTGACCACCGCTCACACTTCGCTTCTGTTGAGGAAGAGATAATTAGAAAAATGTATGTTGTCCAACACGTGTAACATACAATTCAACACACACACCCACACACCCAGAGTAGTGTAGAGTAAAGTAGAGTACACAGTATAAAGAGTGAATTTAGAGTCTCTCTCTCTATATATAGTGTCCATACCTTTAAGAGTCGGTTCATGGTGCTATGACTGCCCTGTGGGGTAATGGAAGAAATTACTTTTTGTGAGAAATGACTTTATAGAAATATTAGGACATAATGACATAATCTCTCAGCTCCCCCTAATACCACCTGCTCCGTAACACTTAAAATATCAATCTATTAAATATTCCTAAATATTAAATATTTCTATATCTGTATTTAGATAATCTCATCTCGACATGTGTTTGCAGAATGATTCAAAGCCACTGATTTAAAGCAACAAATCAAGAAATATAACCAGAGCAGACTTACCCATTGTTCGTTGCCCTTAGAGATGACCAGTGTTTCAAAAGACACTGATGGAAAATATATACATACAAAAACACATAACAGCACAGTCCAGCTTGCGGACATGATTCCCCTGCATCTACTGCATTCAGCAATGACTCAGAAAACTATGAACCCCTTCAGCTTTATGTTCGCTTGAACCAGAGCATACTAACACAGTCAACATGTGTAGGTGTGTACAGGACAGCACTGTGGGCGTGTATTTTGTTGAGTTTTGTTGAGTGACATTTAATATGTAAAATAACTGTAACAATTAAAATGTAACGCATTATCATTAAGGATAAAGTCATTATTTGTGAGATTTGCTGTGTAACATACACAGAAAGAAACGACAAAGGTGCTTTCAAACAAAGACGGGAGAAAACAATCCACTCGCCTTGCCTTAAACACAACCAAACTCGGAGCACCTCCCAATATGAATGAGTTTATCTGAATTGTTCACACACTAACAAAATCATTGCAACTGCTTTCAGAACGCAGACGTCACAAACACGCGAAAACTCATTCAAGAGACGCGCTTGCGCTGTGCATTTCACGGCAGCGCGAACTCGTCACATTGAGACGCACAAGACATATTTAAACAGGTGGTATATTTATTTGGCTTGGTTTCTATTACTAATATATCAAACAGTTACCATCATCAACAGCTTTGCTAAACAAGCGTTTCACGTATATCCAGTATAAACGACCGCATCTAATGTAGTAAATACAGGTGACAGATAACATGTACTTTTAAGCATGTACTTTGAAATATTATGTGTAATTCAGAGGTCGCAGATGTTCCTCAGATGGCCTTGAAGAGATCAGATATGATGTAGTCTTTATGAATGCCATCGAGAAGTCCAGTGCCATTATTATGAATGAACCAGCAGGGAACGTTTTCTCCATTCTTAACATCTCTTCTGTAATCTCTTTTCCAGCCCCTGGTGAGACAGAGACGTTGGTTTATATGGATATCAGCACGTTTGAGGTATTTATGTTTGCCTGTATTTGTTTATTTTTAAATCAAGTACAACACTGTAGCATCTGATTTACAAAATATATCATGCAGAATGTATTCCCAAAAGCATTTTTATGCAATACATATTATGAAAGCATTACAATTTATTTTCAGCATATTCGGTATAAATAATTGTGTAATTTAAAGCTTTATTTTGATGATTATACACACTAAGCAAAAGAGGTCACTGCTGTGTGTTTGTGTTCACCTGGTAACTTTGAGCTTGTTTCCTTTGACAAACATGATGGCATCTTGTTTGTCAGGGTCCTTTCCTGGAAACAGTTCACTCACCTCAAAGTTTACGCCTCTGTAAAACTGACCTGGTAAATAGACCAAAAATTGTTGTTTATGTCAGGATGCACTCAAAGAGAGAGCTAGGACTGTACAACTATAATACTGTACAATTTACAATTTACTTTAAGCCTTTGCTCTAACCAAATGCTTTGAGAATCACCAAACGTTGTTGTCTGATCTACTTTTCATATCACACATGTAAAACTGTCCTATTTTTTTAAGTCTTTCAATTTACCAAGCAGGCCATGGACATTGTTTGACAGGAGGTGACTGTCCAGGGTGTAAAATCCAAGGTAGTCTTGGTGATATGGGTGCTTCTTCCACACTTTATGCAGAATGATCAGGAACTTGACTGAGTTCCTCAAGGTCACTGTTAAACTGTGATCAGTGAGTACCTGCAGATCCATGCTTGGGGAAGCAAAATATGGAGGCTTTTAATTACTGCTAAATAATTTTAAAACAGTTACATACAAAGTTGAACATATTTTACTCTTGTTCCCAACTTACTTTTAACCCAACAGGAATATTATTAAAGAACTACTGCAGCTCTTCAATACATGGTTCATAGTATACATTATACATTCTATACGTACTATACATTGTTCATAGTATATACTATACATTATACATTCTATACATAATATACATTCGGTATACAACTTAAATATTTAGAATAGGAAAATGTTTAGAATACATAACCACATTATAGCCTTGTGTAAGGAACTGACTGAAATTTAGGTTAATATTTACTGGAAAGTCTCATTCACACTTATGCATATTCATACTAACACTTTGTGTCCGACAGCCATATATAGGGCTGTGAAAAGGATTTTTTGTGTGTTTCCTTACAGGATTTTCCAAAATGGAATAATAATGATTTTTGACAAACTGTTCCTTTAACTGCTGTTTAAAGTAAAATGTTTTGTCACTTACTTTGGTCCTTTTATAGTTGTGTTAGTTGACCAAATGAATGTAGTCTGTTTTCCCTCCATAAACACAGAGATCTCCTTTGTGCTCACCATCAACCTGATACCAAGCTGCTCATGAACAATCCCAAAGCGCCCAAAATAGGTGTGCATCTTAACCCCTGGCACTGCTTTTTTATCTCCAATGATCTGTCCATTCACTGTAAAACCTAAAGCACATTTTTTACAAATGAAGTATGTCACAATTAATCACAGATGTGTTTCTTGTTTCTGACAGTGTGAATCACCTGTGAGTGGGTCTCTAACCAGGTTGAAGATGGTACCAGGTTTGTCATCAAAGTTGAAGCACAGGGCATCATTCTGATCTGGCAGCTCAATGATGAAGTGTGGATCTCCATCAACTGACCAACCACAGAGCAAAAGGTGAACACATATAACATGCACGTTATCTCAGCTATTTTTATTAATGAAATATACAACACAAATGACAATCTTACCAAAATATGAGGAGGGGCGTAATGCAGAAACTCTGAGGGGCTTCTGAGATGGAGCAGGAATTGCATCTGTAGACAATAGAGAGAGACAGAGAGAAATTTTGAGATTTTAAGACATCTTTATTTTTCATAATAACATTTAACATTTTTTATTTTTCACTTTATTAGGTTATTCTGCAAGACAACAAAAATACATTCCAGAATCACAAAAATAAATTAATTAGAATAAATAAATAGATAAATAAATAAATACATTTAAACCACTTTTAAAAAACATTCCCTACAACATGTCAAAATATAATTCTAAAAAGCCAGATATCTCAGCTCCATGCTAGATCAAAAACCAGTTCTTCTTCTACCACTGTACAAAAAACAGAGTTATAGCACCACAGCATTGTAAAAGATTCTATGTTTTTCATTGCTTTATAATATTTAAATTCAACAATAATTCTACATTTTACAAGAGCTTTAAACAAGTACATAATTTCCTGCCCACACCTATTTTCCACTCTATTTTTCCTTGTTTTATAAATAGCAAGTTTCGCCTGTCCAAATAAAAAATTAAGCAATTGCCATTTAATCTCCTGATTTTGATTGTATCCGGCCCCTATAATAAAAATGTCTGGCGTAAATTTCTCTCCACATTTATCACATAATAAATTTAACAGATTAAAAAGTGTTTGAAGTCTTTTACATTCTAAAAAACAATGGAAAATGGTTTCTCTCTGTCCACAAAACACACATTTGTCATCAGTATTTAGACTGATAATTGAAACAAAAGCATTAACTGCAATAGCCCCATGCAATATTCTCCATTGTAAGTCACCAGACCTCTTTATCAATGGTGGTTTATATAACACTTTCCATACAGGCTTCCTTTCATTATTCAGACCAAGTTTATCTCTCCATAGAGTATCAACTCTTCTATGTAGTGCTCCTTTGTTAAAGATCAATACAAAACAATTATATATCATTTTTCCTGTTACTTCATCCAACTCTAGTTTATCATATCTATTGAGATTTAACAATGGTTCCGATATTTCTCCTAAATCTGGTGTTATTCCAAGTTTTGGAAAAAGATCTGTTGTGTCTGGAGTCACTCTTCCTTTTTTAAAATCATTTAATAGTGTCAATTCCTCATTGGTCAGCTTCTTTTTCCACATGTTTACTAGTTGTTGTGTTTGTCGAATTGATCTCTGACTTAAGCAAACAGCGACTGCATTTACGTCTTTCAGCTCAGGTCCAGCCACATTGATTAAATGTTTTATATCCACTAACGTAGATGCACACAACATCTGTTTAAGTCCTGGAAAATTATCACTGGCGATATCCATGCGCGCTCCTTTAATGATCGGTTCTTTTAGTAGCCAATAGAGAGAGTTAGTGGGCTCCAGCCTACAGACATTTAAATGTCCCCACACCTTAAAAAGTCCATGATAAAATTGAGGTAATCCAGCCAGGCGTAATTTCTTGATATCCATTAAAAACAGTGCTGCATCCATTCCAAGTCTGTCCACTGTATTTAAAATCACTTTTACTATCCTCCTCCAAACCAGATCTATGGAATTATTCAGGAACTTTTGAATGAACTGTAAACGAAAAGTTGCTTGCCTGCTTGGTAGGTGCACCAAGCCTTGTCCTCCATCTTCTTTTGGCAAGAAAAGAACACTTTGTGGAACCCAATGCAAACTGTCCCAAAAAAAATTAACTAAAATCATCTGTATTCGAGTCAGCAATCCACCCGGTGGGTCCACACACGACAATCTGTGCCACAACATTGAAGTTACCAAATTATTAAAACCATTCCTTTTCTATTAAAAACCATTTCTTTAATCTTCCCTCTACTTTTTCAATTACACCTTCCCAGTTTTTTTGTTGAGTATTTGGATTCCCAAGATATACTCCCAAATATTTAAAACCTTCTCTATTCCACAACATCCCACCAGGTAGGTTTGGTAGCCCTTCTTCCCACTTTCCAACAGCCAAGGCTCCACATTAACCACACCAACTGGTTAATATCCTGTTGTCCATTAACCAAAAACCACAACATCATCAGCATAGGCTGAAATTTGATGTTGTACATTTTGATACAAAGAAAGACCTTTAATCCCAGATCTTAGTTTGTTTAGTAGAGGTTCAATGGCTAAAGCATACCTGATAATGCACATGGTCAAGATGAATGATCTGCCCCATCACTT
>JBAJNP010009204.1:0-18590 GCA_036877545.1 Yasuhikotakia modesta
TCCAAAAAGCAAAGGGTGGCTACTTTAAGGAATCTAAAATATAAAACTTACTAACAAAGTTTTTTGTTAAGTACATAATTCCACATGTGTTCAATAAAGTTTTGATGCCTTCAGTCAGAATCTACAATGTAAACGGTCATGAAAATAAAGAAAACTCATTGAATGAGAAGGTGTGTCCAAACTTTTGGCCTGTACTGTATATGTTTTGGGTTGTATGTATATGTTAACAACACTGAAATGTATGTATTTGTTTTGCTTTCAAAGAGTGTGTCAACATTTGCATTGAGGTTTGATGGTAAATTATTCTTTCTTTCAGATATGTATGATGTCACTGGCGGCAGTACAGCTCCGTCAGATCAAAAGTGTTCAACAGAGAAAGAAAACAAAAACAGGCAACCTTTGCTGCAACAAGAGGTCCTGATAGTTTTATCTGTGTACATGTGCTTGCACTAAGACTTGTCTGATTGTGCTATATGTGAAATAAGTTACAACATGTTACCAATTAGATGTGAATATACTCTTTTATTTTACTGTGAGTTATCAAGGCAAAAGCTGTGATAATATTCTGAAAAATCTCAAAATAGTAAAACTACCAAAATTTCATCAGAACATACAAAAGCTGTAGATTGTAAGATCTATTATAATAATAAACTATATTTTACAACATGTCTTTAGCCATAGTTTTGCTTTATACATGATGTCTTGCAACATTGATGAATTTTGAAAATACAGCTTCCAAAGCTTAAAGCTACTCATAATTACAAAGTACAGACAAAATGCAATTAGCTAAAATACTATTAGCTTACTAGTAACTAGTGGTGGTAGTTACTAACAAAAGTAGTTAACTACATTAAAGCTAAAAATCTAATTATATTAAATATAAAAATATTCACATAAAAATAGCAGGTAAATTTATGCATAATTCCACAAATTAAGTTAAAAAACTATGATTTTTATTTCAAATTTATGAGACAACAGCAATAAACTGTAATATGCAGCCAATAAAAAAAACGTAAAATTTGAAGTAGGACCTATTGCGTAGGGAATCAAATAAATCGATTAACAATTTATTAACCAATTAATTTAATTCCACAATTGACTAAGCTGTAAATCTAAAAAATGTAAATATCACATCGCACTGCATCTAGTATTGCAAACCACATTGTAGCGTTTTACCACTGCTTGTTGAAAAATAGGTTGTTATTGCATTAAATACGCTATTTGATAACAACTATTGTATAACAGCTGTTATCATGCTACGTAAGCATGCTACAGAACAGCACGGCTCATTTTAGTTACTCCCTGCACTGCGCCGGACACGTCTGACGCTCAGAGGAGAATACACGTGTTGGAATGATTAGGTTTGGCTTTCATCATTCCCATGAAATTAAACTGAAGAGGGTTGTAGTCGGGAAGATCGCTGATCACGCTGTGCGGAGCGTTCTGGCTTTTCTCGCGGGAGGTGACGCGGTAATGTGCTCTGAAGGACTGGAGCGGGTTGTATTCCGGTTTGAGGACGTCCGGACAGCGGAAACTTTCCTTGATAAAGTAACCGTGCTGGGACACGCCTAGAAATCCGTCCTTGAGTGGAACCATCTTTATTACTGGAGAGTATACAAGCTGAATGTACAGCAAACAACCTGAAATGAAATGCAATTTTGCTTTTTTTTATTTTGGCAGCACAATTTTGGAAAATGTTCATATGGGACAGAGAACATGACAATTCATCTTACATTTTTTACTTAATAATTGTAATTATTGTGTTAAAATTGCAGCGTTCATTTTAATTAATGGGAACTTTCTTGGAACTGTTAAGTGAAAAACATTCAATGGCTCACCAGAACTAACATCCCAGACTTTGATGGTTTTGTCCAGGGATCCAGTGAAGACATATTTATCATTTATTGAGAAGACAGCACACAACACCCCTTCAAAATAAAAACCCTTAGAGGAAAAAAAGACAACACATAACATTTTAATGTCACACAATGTTGCCTACTGTATTTCAAATCAGTCACATATTGGGTCCCTATAGGAAAACAGCTTATTCGTTTTTTAAACAAATAAATATGGATTCATCCACAAACAAATTAAATACTTTGACTTTAGCACAAGTGACAGCAGCCAGTCAGTTCTCACCTTATACTCCATGGTGTGATCCAGCAGTACAGGGTTTAAACTCCACAGCTTCTGCACACAGTCCTGAGAGCCAATCAGAGCATGTGTGTCCCAGTTGCTCATAGTGATGCAAGTGATGGCTGCACCGTGGTGATCAAGCTCAGCTGCCGATGCGCTTTTAAAGTCATAGATCACGACTTCACCACCAAACGTGCCGTAGAGCAGCCGGCAGTCAGACAGCAGAGCCATGGCAGAGATCGGAGAGTGAAGTAGGCACAGGGAGTACTTTTCAAACGGGCCTTCCACACAGGGGAAACTATCCCTCGCCGTAATCTCAAACAGACAGACTGCATCCTCATATGCCACCGCGATTCTGTCCTCCCGGGGACTGATGGCCATGCTACGTACTGTGGGTAGACTCTCTGGAGGAGGCAGGCACAGGGTTTCTGGACTGAAATCTAAGGGGTAAATAAAGATGGTGCCCGTCCGTAGGCCGCAGAAGAGTAGATGTTTCTGCTGGGCTAATTCCATACAGCACACTTCTGAAGAGATCTCCATACTGCATGAAGGTGCACCTGTGATACATATCAACAGCTTTAGATAGGGAGCTCTTTGTAAAATAGTTTGAATTCAAACAAGATGTGTACGTTCTGTCCAGGTATTTTCAACCTTTCTAGACCTGTCTGCAGCTATTTTTCCCACAGAAAAAAGCAGAATTTTTAAGTAATCTCATTTGCAGCTCTTTTCCATACAACAACAGTTCATGTCTGATAAAGGTGCAGTGCAAAGAAAACTGTAACACCTAAACAAAGTTGCTAATATTTGTTTTGTATGTGTTGTTAAACAAAATTGTTGTGTTACACATAGCCCTGGCTGTATAAATAGGAGAAAAAAAACATAGATTTGACCAATCCATACAACACCATAACAATTTCTTGTTATGGGACATGTGCAAAAGCTGTTGGTCATTGACTGTGTTGCATTGCAAGTTTGTTTTTCGATGGCAGAGCAATGAAGGCAGGGGTGTGTTTGTTTGGGCATCGATTACAAACCAAAAATGTCTCAAACATTGCTGCACCTTTTAGTTCATGAAAGTAAAAAAAATGGTAAGGAAATAATGGCAATTTTCATTGAAACTTTACTTATAACAGAAAAGCAAGATAAGAGCTTATAAATACAACAATATAAACTAATATGACATTAATATGTTTCACCTTCCAGAAAGCTCCATGTGAAAACTTCTGTTTTATTGCCTTCTTTGACATAGTAAACAGTTTCGCCGTGTTTAGAGAGGACCACCAAAGGGCAGTATGCAGGGATGCAGCTCTTGTTTCTATGCTTGGTGTCGTAATCCAGGTGCCATATTTTAATTGAGCTGTTAATGACTGAGGCGGAGACAACAGTGCGCTGATGTACAGCTAATAGGGACACAGCAGAATCCATTCCACTAATCCAGTCCAGCAGGGCTCCTGTGGTCACACTCCAGACCTGTAAAAATGCAACAAGATGAACTCACAGAAAGATTATTGTGAGAGACAGAAGTGCCTGTTATGTAGCAGAGGGATAAAACAGACCCGTATAATTCGATCTTGGGCACTAGTAATGATTTCGCTAGTTTCACTCTTTGAGACAGCACAGAGGACAGATGCATCATGCTGAAGATCCAGAACCTTCTGTATAGAGGTCAGCGTCACAAGGAACACACACAACGTTCTGTCACATCCTTCAACAGGAAGAACAATACGAAATATCAATGAGTGGATTTCAAGAGAATAGATTATTGGCATGTTCCACAAATAGGTTACACAGTGTATCTGAAATGTGAAATTAGTTAGTACTTTTAAAAGCTTAAAAAAAAAGCTTAAAATGAGTTTAAGTCAAGTAAGCCAATAAGCAATCTGAATGAATTGTCTTTTTCACATGTTGTAACTTGTTCTGACCCTTTTATTTAGTTAAAATGGAAGTGTCCAAAATAATTAGAGCCAGGCAGTCAAATTGGTGGGATTGAGGTTCTAGTCTCTAGTCTCTTTTCTGTCTTCCTTTTTGGTGTTTTAGTGTTCAGTGTATTTGTCATACTCTACTGTTTAACTCTGGAACTGAAGTTAATGTAAAATAAAGGCACAATGCAGTTACCTGCAAACAGCAGATTTTCATCCTCAGATGTACTGAGGAACAACGCTGGAGAGGGAAGATCGACCACAGCTTCAACATCCTGACCCCACACCTGCACACACACAATCACCTTCATATACTGCAGAAACATTGCCCTTGTTTGTCTTAACTAAGACAATTGAGTACATACCAAATGCAGATGGCCCTCCCCAAGAGCTATTAGGATCTTGGAGTATTTGGTGAGTGTCAGAGAACAGGTGATGCTGTGGTCCGAGCAGGGTAAAGGGGTCTGGGAATTCTGCATGCCGGTGGATATGTCATAAAAGCAAAGCGCCCCCTCACTGCACCAGCATGCTACTGCATCCCCCACAACACCAAGAACAGAACATACGCCTGCTGTGACCTCATACAGTGGCTCCGCAGTGTCCAAGTGCCAAGCTTTTACCTTAGAACGATAGGGAGAGGAAAAAAGTATATGATAGTATATGAGCATTTGACATGATGGTGTGTAAATGGAGCAAAAAAATTTTTTCTTTAAGCATAAAAAACTTTCTTTCATACTGTGCCGCTTGGGTTGGTTAAGACAACTTTCCTTTCCTCAGCCATGTAGATGTGTGTAGGGGTGTGTGTTTGGACGGAGACTGCATCAGGGATGCAGAAAAGCTGCTGTCCGCTGATCAGACACCATTTTCGTAGTGTGCCATCGAGTCCAGTGGACAGACAGTTACTGGTTTTATCGGTCAGCTTCAGAGAGAGCGCCCCCGCTACACAAAACAGAGAGATGAAGATTATCTTCATATTCTTTCACAGAGTTTTGGAGCATTGAAGTTTGTTTCTACAACTTACATTCATTTCTAAATTTTCAAAATTTCTGAATTTATTTTTATTCTAAATTTATTTACAAAAATGTATTTAGATGTTTTCTAAATAAACTTTAAATAAACGTTAAACTTTTAAAATACTAATACAAATACCAGTAAACTATATAATGAAACAAATGAGATTAACAACTGCAAGGAAACTGTTATTTGAAACAAAAATAATATATTATAGATTGATACATCGTGAGCTAAATTGCAGGTTTTAAATTTCTGTTGTTGCTATTCTGTGGTTCCAGACAGACAGTTGATATCAGTAGTTGTTAATGTGTGAAACTGCTAAGATCATACCTGTGTGTCCAAAGAGTGTGTGAAGGGTATGTAGATGTTTCAAGCTCCAGACGATGATCTTTCCATCTTCTGAACCAGCTATCAGAAGCTCCCTCTTTGAGCACAGAACAATGGTCCTCACCCCTTTACAAACAACCAATACAACAACAGATTGGTAAAAGCACTAATGCAGAGGGTTTTTTTTTACCTTTAAGTCTTTAACAAAAGCAATATTGAGCTTTACATGGTATCACCTTTTGTAAACCCTGTAAGGGTGTCCTTCAATGGGCCACCAGGAGCCTGAAAGAAGCTACATTTGGGGACAAGCACTGGGTCGGTACAGGAACCAAACCAGTCCACACACTGAGAACAAAGCTGACCAATCATAGCAGGATAGAGATCTGTGAGGCCCTGCAGTCTAGTGAAGATTTCTGTCACCAGCAGTGAGGGATCTTACAGAAACAAATAGGAAATGTTGTCAATGGGTAAACATTTTATATTATAATGTAAATATATGTAAATTTTACAATCGCACATTTCAATGGGTAAATACTTAATTTATTTCTTTATTGCTCCAGAAAGAGAAACACTGCAATATTATAGATATCTCATTTGTATCTCATTTTTTCTTTCTTATGGGATGAAAGCAACCAGTGAATATTTGGCTGAATTTAACTTTTAAGCCACATGCCAAAAAACAAACTCAAGAAAGTTGGTCTCTTTTCAACTTTATCAAATGCACTGTTGGGCAAATGTGTACGTGCACTGCAGACCAAAACTGAACAGATAAGAGCTTTAATTCTGTGCATTGAAATGTGTTTTAGTGAAGACGTTTGCTATTGCCAGTCTTTCCGTATTAAAGAGACATTTACAATTTCCATTTGTTCTGCTACATTAATCTTATAATGAAGCCCATGTTGCTGATACCTACCCACATAACCATCACTAAAATCAAATGTGGGCTTCATCAGTAGGAAGGTCTCCTTCAGTATCTGTATCTCAGGACAGTCAGTGAGTTCAGTGCAGAGACGCAGATCCTCAATGATACTGTTTATGCCACACAACCGAGTTTTACAGCACAACCAATCTAGGCTTCCTGAAATAACAAATGTGTTCTTTCGTATATTCAATTAATTTATATATATATATATATATATATATATATATATATGACAAACTTTCTGAACTTTGTTGTCTAAACCTCACCAAGGACTGTTTGGCGTAACTCCTCCCACTTGCCGGCATAAGCGAGGTGATAGGGCAATTCATAGAGCTTCCGCAAATTGACAGCTTCTTCCGTGAACCGCAACGGCTGTGGGGGTACCTTACAAAAATATGGAGGGATATGGGATTAAATTGGGAATGTTTTGGAGCTGAATTTAAAATTAAATTTGCATTGAAATAAGAAACAGGATGCAGAACTGTATTTTCAGTTTGAATATAAGGAAACAGATATTAAATGGAACGCAATTTTTTAATAATTTCATTAAACCCTATCTCTGTCATTCTTGTTCGACATAATGGGGTCTGATGTCAACAAAACATTTATTTCAGAATCTGTTGATTAATACCTTTCTGTCAGCGTTGAGCAGTGTTCCCAGTGAGGGCAGAAGAATCGGTCTGAGGTGACCAGCACTCCACTGCCCTGAGAAATAATCAGCAAGGATCCCGTGTAAATCAAGTTTCATGTCATGTGACAGGTATTGTGTCCTCACCAGGTCTGAGAACTGCCTGAAAAAAGTAAAGTTCTGGATGAGAACCACCTGTTATGAAGTGACTACATGTGAAAGATACTGAGGGCCGTTTAAATGACACTGCTTTTACTACAAAGTGAAATTTGAGGTCTACACAAGTAAATCTACTTAAGTGAACCTGGTTATAGTTATGAAAACTCTAGTTGGTGGAACACCGGAAGGTCCAAGCAAACCTGTACCTGTGGGAGAACCCTAGAAGAATAACTCCGCCCTCCCATCTCTCTGTCATGTGATCTCTGATGTCATTCCACAGACGTGACCAATGAAGTCGTGGGAACCTCAGAAGCGTGTAACTCGGAGGGAGCCAGAACATGTATATCTCAGCCAGGACATCATTGTCTAATGACAGGACATCTTGTAGCTCTGCCTCTGATAGTCCATGTCTGTTGATATACAAATAATAAAAAGAATCATATTTATTTGTTAATGGAACAATTATCACTTTTAATGTGACTATTTCTGTAGTGGCATATATATCGTGATTGTCAGGACAAACAATCTTATTCACTCAGGCCATTTTCAACAAGCGACTTTTGATAATGTGATTTTGACATTGATACTAATGTGGGACGCTTTACTTACAATGTTATGAGGTATTGCATCCATTTTACAGAATGTATAAGTGGAATTGAACCTGGCAGTGTAAAGACGCCACTATACTATACTGACAGACACTCAATATTTAAATGTACACATTTGAACTTTCGTCCAAAGCATCTTACATTTAAAATAAACATGACTAACCTTGATAATAAGATGAAACTCAATGCATGACTAACAAATTTCTTCCCATGATTCTTCTCAAGGGAACGTAAAAACTGTGTCATCACTTCCTGTGCAGAGATGCCTACATGAACACTCGTCATAGAGGTGTAAGAGGGCCACTTTTTCGCAGCGTCCAGCATGAGTTTCAAATGCAGTGGGCTTCCACTCTGCTGAAAGCTGTGTAGAATGGCATCCGACTGTTCTAAGGTCAGCTGTTGTCCGGCTGCTTTCATATAGGCATTGATGATGTCTTTCCCCTCATCAGCTGTGAGAAGTTCTACTTTGAAGATGTTTTTCTCTTCTGAAACCAAAGACTTACATTTCTCCACATAGTCGTCTGAGACAGATAGCACTATATGTACATTGGGTGGAATCTCTTTGGGGATCCAGTGTAATATATGGCCTTTGGTTGTCTCCAACAGCTTCTCCACTGAGTCTAGAATAAGCAGGAGAGTGTCCCCTTGTTTTGACACGTGGTCCAACATGGAATAGAAGAACTTAACAAGCTCTTCATGTGTGTTTGCAACATGTGGGCAGGGGAGTGGCAACCCTAATGCTCCACAGACCTGAAAACAAACACCTCTAAGAACAGAGTCAACATCTGAGCTGAGTGGAGATGTACACAGCAACCTCACCACCAGAACAGCTCGCTGATCCAGGACACCCTGCAATTCTTGTGCCAGTTTACAAAGCAAAGCTGTTTTACCAATTCCTGAAGGTCCATGAACCAACAGCGGTTGATGACTCACATGATTGGACTCCCATATAGTAATGCTGATCTTTCCCAGAATACCATCCCTGCCTTTAAACACAGAGCACATCTCCACCCTCAGCATGGCATGGTGGAAGATCTCCTGCTTCAGCCAGGTCCATTTTGGATCTATTGAAGTTTGAGGGACGTGCCTGCTGATCAGTTCCTTCATTTGAGCTATGACTTGCTCATACAATTTTCTCAGGTATTCCTTGTGTTCTTTACGGCTCGGATCAATGGCCCCTTTGCTGAGCTCCATGCAGAGAGGTTGAAGGCGTCCTGTGTTGGAAATGCGTTGCTTCAGGTCAGCCAGAAGCTCCCGGGCTTCAGTGTCCAGCAAACCATCAGCTGTCACATCCTGCAGAAACTTTGCAAAGTTTTTCCTGCCCTCTCTTTTACTAAGGCGGGGCAGTTCACGGATAAACAGCACAGCTGATGAATCCTTCTGGGTCTTGAGGAAGGCATGTTCCATCTCGTACTCCAGGACTATGAAACGCATAAATAAACAGACTAATAATTGATTATGTAACAATGATTGAATTTACATTTAAATTGACTTTTCAGAAACTGGACACATTTTGGACTAGAATCAAACAAAGGTACAATATTGCATAATTTATATTTATAATGTAATAGGAATGCATTATAAATAGGAGTACACTTAGGAGTGCCATAATATCTCACCAGACTTAAAAAACTTGTGCTTGCTGTCTACACTGATGTCTCCATCTTTCTCAGCCTGTAGAGCAGCAGTGCGGAGAGCCTGCAACAGCCGCGACTCTGTCAAATTCCAGGATATGACATCATTATCTCGCAACTGTCCACTCTCAAACCCCCTATCATTGTAATGAGTATACTGAGTTGTGATTGGCTGCAGAATATATGTGGGTGGGACCGAGTTGCTGTCTTTGATGAACCACTGGTTAAGGAGTTTTAAACTGTCTGAATCTTTGGAAAGTTTTGACACCAGCAAGTCAAACTCAATCTCTGGTATGAGGCGAGGGATTGGACGATGACCATACTGATTACCAATAAGCGCCTGAAAAGAACAAAAAAAGCCAGAGATACAGAGTTATACAAATGCATGGAAGATCAACACAAGCCTAGTGAAAATGTAATATGACCATTGACATTGACAAATTACATACAATATAAGTAGGCCCATGTGATATTCTCTGACAGGACTCAATTTCTTTAACGCAGAGCTCTGTTGTCATGTGATCAGTTATCATGATGTCACGCACCCCCCATCTAAAATCTACTACCTGTGAGAAGAACAAAAAATACAAATATGATTATGGATTAACCATCATCTCTTCACAGTTAAATTAGAGATTATTAGGAATTAGGAATCAGGAACAAACCTCAAAGACAAGATTAAGACTTTGACAGTGGGCCTGTAGCTCAGAATAGGCTTTCTCCCAGAATGCATTTCTTTCACTTTTCATGTCTGTGAAATATATTTATAATCAAAGCCATAGGAGCCATCAGAACACAAAATAGCTTTATCAAATGTAGGAGACTTATAAATCATTAAATTTAATTTCATTTTAATATATCTAAAAGTTCACTGCACTGATTTTATAATTATTTTCGTTTGTACAGTAACGGGAGAATAAACTGAGGTTTATATAACAAAATTGTCTTACACAACTGTTTTCATTGCCAATAGACACAGTTTTATGGACACAGGATTATTACTATTGTAACATGCCGAGTATAATTAACACATGTATTATACAGTACAGAAACTGCAAAGACTTAATTTCACAGGTTTTGTAGGTCTGGGGGCTGTTATTCCCTAAACTATCAAGGTTTTCTATAACTGTGTGAACCCATAAAAGTAAAATCATAATCAAAATTTTAAACTAACAAACGAAAGGACTACTTAAAAAGTTCAAGCCCTACCCGATTGCGTGTAGCTGATGAACACCCGCACCATTCTTGAGTCAGGCCGCAGAGCATCAGCGCTCTGCCCCCGTAAGGCCGCTAGTCCGAAAGCTTCTGTTACATCCACCATAGCCATCACGACTTTAAACACACCTCAACAACGCCGCAGTCTGATCACACAAATAACACCTCTAGAGCAAAGAACATCACTTTTCTACATGAAAAGTTACACATATATTAACCCTTTTAGAAAGCCGAATATTTATGCCACCTCGTTTAATCCACAATATTACCCCTTTAAAAGACAAAGCACTTCTCGGTTGGTGTACAGTACCCTATGTGTTTGTTCTCTACTGCAGCCGTCATTTTATCCGCTGAGATCAGTAACGCCCGGTGAGGGAGAGCCGGTGTTTACGAGATCACACCCCAGAGACCCGCGGGCAGCTGCGCTGTCTTTAATTGACCTAAAGTGAACACGTGAATAAATGATTGCTTTTTATTTCAGATGAGCTAAAGCCATTTCAATCGTTTGCTTAATTCAATTCAGACAGTTTTAAACGCATTTGTGTAAAGGTGTTGTGTGTTGCTGCTGTACTTTGTCCCAAAGGTACAGGTGATTTAAAGCGGTGACTGTGTTAATTGTTACTCTGTGTTGTTTGTTTCATGCACCTCTAACCGTTCAGTCCTGAGAGAATAACTCGAGTCTAAACCCACTAAGGGATCGGGTGACAGGTTTACGCTTGGAGTCGTTATCAAAACTCAATTTGCCCGAGGCAAGATTGTGCAATAAATATGCAACAAGCTATTGAAAATAAAACTGATTGAAACAAAGTTGCTTGTATTTTGTAATTGACCGCCTCTCACGCAACCTGCCAAGAACTCGGCTGGGTCATATTTCACCTGCAAGTTAAAAGCAATAAATTATAATGCGCCTAAAGATAATCATAAATTGCATTTTTTTCTGACAATTAAGCACATTTTTTTTCTCTAAATTACATTTTTCTTGGTTAAAAACAATTTGGTACTGGTAAATACACGTTCTGGTGTGAACGTGCACTTGAATTTGTAATGCATTGAAATGAAAAATAATATGGTATAAAAGTAATGAGACTGACCAAAATCAGCCTTAAGTGCATAAATCACTATTTTGAAAGTATTTATTTAAAAATTTAGTTAAATTAAAAAAAAAAAAGTTAAATTTTTTGAGATGAGCCCATTTTTGTGAGACTCAATAACACACGGTTATGCTGGCGTACAATACAGATGGTACCATGTACGTATGTGACACTCCTTATGATGTCATGACTGCACTATAGCAGAACCTCCAGTTTCCTCAGGGGAGTTCATTGCACTCTGCAGAAAACATTACCAACAAAACAAACGAAAGACTCAAGACATTTTGTTCTCATTTTGTTTGACAGGTTTCAATATAATTTCCAATTTAAAACAGATTTAAACATTGAAACAGAAACTCTATACAGAGGTGAGGGCTATAGAGTGTATGTCAAGTGAATGAGTTATCAGTCTGTCCTGAGGCTTCGCAGTTCATTCTATTGCTGGGGTGGTCAGCATGCGCAGGGCGTGCTGGGCTGCAGCTCCACTGCGAGTCCTTTGCTTAGGAGGAAAGCGTCCTGCTTGGGTTCTCTTCCTAGAAACTTCCTGATCATGTCAGCCCCATCTTCTGAGCCTCCAGGCTTCAGAATGTACTTCCTGTAGTCCAGACCCACCTGTGTAACAGTAATTTGTTGTTTAAACCAAGTTAAAAGTCCATGCACCATAATACAGTAGTGCTATTAAAACACTTAAGATTAATCTTAATCTAAATGTAAGATTCTAGACTCTAACCTTAGGATTCATGATTCCTTCCTGTTTGAAACGGGCACAGAACATGTCCATGGAGAACACTTCACTCCACAGGTAACCGTAATATTGAGCATCATATCCTCCTGCCAGATGACCGAAGGTGGCAGGCATGTTTGTTTCTGAAAGGACCAGGAATCAAAAGGTCAAGAGATGTTGATGAGGTATGTGCCTGATTTTGGCTTAGCAATGTGTGAAAGAATTGCAATATCTTTGAAATGATTTTGCTTCCAAAATAAAATCAAATGAAGATGATATTAACAATAATGCTTAATTTAAGTTTTTCAAGAGCTTGTCAGATTTTTTGTGATCCTTGATTGTCCCACAATTATGGGTTATTCTTAGCCATACTGCCCAGCCCTAATTTAAAACATCTCAAAAACTCTGAACACTGTTGATCACATTCTCATTTTACCTGGTGTAGCAGGAATTCCCAGGATATCGAGGCAAAGCTTGGCATACTCCTCAGCCGGATCAAGCCCATCCTTATTGTGCAGAGCCTGGTCCACTTTGGCCAGAACAATCTGCCTTAAGTTAAATAGACCTGATGAAAAGGGGAATACAAAACACAAACACAAGCAATGGCAATTTTTTGGGAGTAAATGTAAGTAAACGTATGTGAGTAAAATTAAATATTCAGCAAGAATAGGACTGCACTTCATTTCATCCAATGCTTGTAAATGATGGAGTGAGGTGGTTAAAGGGCAGAGACCGAAAAGAGAGATTTGTGACATCAGCATATAAGAAAGTCATTTAACAGAGTGGCAGAATTATATTTGGAATAAAGACTAAAAAGTCTTTAGTCTTTAAAAAAAAAATTTCTTTAGACCAGCATTCACCAATGAAATGTTGAGAGTAATGAGTAAATAGGATCAGTTGAAAATTAATGCAAGACTATTTTCCTTCAAGCTCTGCTAGCAGTTTGATGTCTGATTACCTGTATTAGCCAATCTGGACTTGATAAGTTTGTCAAGAAGCTCCTCTGGAATGGGTTTTCCTGTCTTGTAGTGTTTGGACATGCGCTGTAGTGGTTCCTTCTCCCAAACCCAGTTCTCCAACATCTGAGACGGAGCCTCCACGAAATCTAGCTCCACATGAATCCCACTGAACATGGCAAAGTCGGTCTGAACAAACACAGGAACATTTGTACATGAAGATGGTGATGAGGAACATGAGATACTATTAAACATTGGGTTTTATTCAGACCTGAGCACAGAGCTGGTGCATCACATGTCCAAACTCATGGAAGTATGTCTCCACCTCATCATGCTGCAGCAGGGATGGTGCCTCTGCGGTGGGCTTGCTGAAATTAGCCACCATGGCAGCCACAGCCATTTGCCTGCTCCCGTCCCTCAGTAGACAGCTGGGCTGTAGGTCAAAACACGCAGCATGGCCGTACTTGCCTTCTCTGCAGGAGAATGGATAAATTTGCTTTATTAACTGAACTGCCACTAAGGTTTTGGAAACTCACTTTGTCAACTTTCAAATCAAAGAGTTGAGTTCACTCATTCCAGAATCTCTGCTGTTTGTACTTTAGGACTGTAAAACTTAAATCAGATGCATTACTTTACTGCATTATGTTGTAAGAAACTGATAATAATAAAGTAAAACAGACAAATACAAGAAGACTGAGAAGAATTAGTTTTACGTCCTTAATCTAAGACACATTTGCCACATTCACACATGGAATTGAAACTGTGTTTCAATAGTTTCTGTATGACTTTTTGTTTCTGAGGAACAGATACTTTGGGGACATACTTTGGCCACTGTATATTAACCAACCAACAGTGGAACCCACTGTATGAGCACAAACTATTAAACAGTATCTTAACAGCTCTCATGCTGACTTAAGTAGTCATAGTCCACATGGTGCTCACCTGGGGAAAAGATCCAGATAAAACTGGCCAATCACCTGGCCAGAGGTGCGGTCCTTCACGCAGTACAGTGTCACATCTTTGTGCCAGACGTGGGCGTCTTCCACCTGCTGAAAGGTAAGGTTGAGCAGCTCCTGGTAGATGTCTAGCAGGCCCTGGGTCACCACCTCCATTGGGAAGTACTCCTTTAGTTGGTTCTGATCCACCGCATACTGGGTCTCCTCCACCTGGTTCATGTAGTAGCGCATGTCCCAAGCATGGATCTCTCTGGTAAAGGGCAGGTTTCTCTTCTGGCACTCCTGTTCCTTCAGCTTCAGGATCACAGCCCTCTCCTCCTCACCCAAAGGCTTCAGCTTCTGAGCCAGATCCTCTGCAGAGGCCGTGTGGAGTCAATGGTTAAAGATTAGCACAAAGAGAACCTTTAACATGGAAAATATATCTAGAGAAGATACATCTAGACACATCTACATTAGATACATCTATATCTAGAGTATAATCCTGTTTCACCATCTCTGCTTTGAGTTGTAATGGCTTAAAAAGGCTGTTGGAAGCAAAAGAAACATTTATAATAAAAAATGTTAATAGCAAAAACCAAAACAAATCTACACAAGTATGCTTACAAAAGGCCTTTAAGATTTTAAAGCAAGCTTTGAAATAAACCAATAAAGCAAATAGTGAATAGTTATTTTTATATAAGGGTTTATTTTTATTAAACATACATTTTTCTAGTTATGCTAAGCCAACAGTAATTGTAATTAAATAAAAAAATAAATAATTAATGAGTGTGGGTGGTTTTGTTCTATAATATTGTTATCAAAAAGGCTGATATCAGTTTACATGAAACAATTATTGACTTGAATTAAACAATTATAAAACTGTCATTACCGAGGAAGGAAGCAACCTTCTGGGAGCATTGGGCCATGTTCATCTCGAGAACAAAGTCAGCATGAGTGCTGAAGCCCAACAGACTGCTCTTCTGAGAGCGCAGCTTCACCAGCTCCTTCAGGATAGCAGAGTTCTCCTGCCAGACAATGACAGGTCAGAAGAACCGTATTTACTGAAGCAGTCACACAAGGGTTACATTCCTAAGTCGATTATTCAGACCTCTTTACAGCGGGTGTGAAAGGCCTCCTCTAATTTCTTCCTCGTTTCTGGGACGAAGCATTTCTTTAAAGTGGGGAAATAATGAGGGTATTTTAGAGTAAGCTTTAGCTTTCCAGACTCGTCCTTCTCCAGTGAGTTGAGGAAATCTTCAGGGAGTCCCCCTAACAAGACCATTCACACCAATCACATCACATTTAAAAAAAAACATACAGAACAGAAAATAGTCAGCCTACAATTCTAAACTAAAATAGCGATGTACTAACACAGAGGTGCTGTATCCGTTTTGCATAGTTAAGGTATGTAATTTTACAAAAATGTATTAAAAATGAAAACATTTTCTATTTAAGTTTAAGTTTGAGTTTAAGTTTAATGGTACATATACAAGGTACAGTTGTATAAAGGTACAGTAAGCTTTTTCTGAGAAACATGATATGGACACTCAAACAAACACACCCCTATCTTTATTGCTCTAAAATAATGATCATGCGATGCAACATAGCTATGGCTATGAGTGGGTCATCTGTCGTGATGATCAGTCAAATCCACCTTTTTCTCCTAAATGCAAGCACACAACCAAAACTAAGTGCAAACAATTTTTAGTTTTTCTTTTCTGGCAAATATTCACCAAATTGTTCATTTGGTTTCACTTTTTGACTATGCGTCTCAGAACTTGCTTACTGTTCCCTTAATATGGCACAATTATAAACTGCTGCTGTTGCCGCTCACCAAGCTCCTCACGAGAAAATGACAGGCTGGTTGTGTCTTCATTCAAGTGCTTTTTGAAATCGATACACAGATTGCTCAGTTTCTTCTTGATCCTTTTGATCTCCTGTTACAGGGGAAATAAAACTGTATTACATGTCAGAAGACAGATGTTGCTCTACTATTACACAACCAAACGAAAGATCTGAACACCTCACCTCCCGTTTGTCTTTGGGAAGATGGAGGCCGTTTCTCCTGCCGAGCTTTATGAGTCTCTCCATGTAACGTTTGGCCTCGGGTGTCAAACTGTCAACTGACAGCTTCTTCTGTTAATGAAACAAAACAAAATCGGTTAATACATTATTGGGTTTTATATCAACAATTATAAATATTATTAAAAAATTCTTACAATTATAAAAATAATTGTATTCATAAACTTGTATGAACAAATATATAATTATTCATACAAGAATGGCAATATGACCTTATGTGATCAAACATTTAATTTGATATCCCTAGTCTGTATTTGCCACTAGCCTGCCGAACTTTCAAGTTGCTCTTTCCATGCATCAGCAATACGTTCAGTGTTTATAATTTAGCAATTAAGTCAGATCTAATTTACAGGTAAAAAATGATCAATAAATGATCATTGATCATAAACGATCAAAATCGTCAGTGTTTAGTTTTAAGTGTGGAATAGGCTCACCTCCAGAGCCTCAATCCTCTGATACACATCCTCCCTCATGCTCATCTCCACATCAAACTCTGACAGTTTTTTATCAGCTTCAGTGCTGGCCATACGGACCTCCTTGCAGGGAGACACATGCTGAGGGAAGTCCAACATGTTCTTCTGGACTGTGGAGATAAAGAAGAGGCAACATGAGATGCAACCAATCCGAGATTGTGTGGTTGTGTTTAATGAAATAATAACAATAACAGTTAATCTATTGGATAATCTCCAATAGAATGAGAACATGTAATGCAGAAGAAGAAAAAAATATTTTGTCTTGCTGGAATGATTGTAATGTGTGAAAAATGCTGAATGTGGTGTCACTGCATATGGCTTTTCTGTGCACTAAAGAGATTACAAAAGTGATAGTGAAGCCTACAGTATGTTTTTATTTTTATTTACTTTTAATTCCTCATTCTTGTTAGATGAAATTGTCAGAGAATTTGAGGTTAAAAAAAAATTACTGGCTAGTTGCTAAGTCTTATCTCATCTCCTATTTATCTTGTTTCATCTCAATGCCAGCACTCTTTCATTCAGATTCTACATACATGGTTGGTTAGAGTGAAACAGAAAGCTACAGAAAGCACAAATATTCTTTACAAAGTTAACTATTTGTTTTCTGACAAAGCAATGCATCCCAATGTACCTGTGTATTCCACCTCCACATCAGCGAGGGCTTTCAGAGTGTTTGCATAGCTGACGCTGTCCAAGTCCAGGGAGCTCACAGTGTCATACACCTTCTTGGTCTTAGCAATGAGCTCATCAGTGAGCCGGTGGATCTGATCCGGAGTTAGATTCCATCTCAGATGGTTTTCAGCACTGACCTGTTTCCCTGAGACAAATACAACTTTACCTGAACGTTAATGAAATTACATACTTCACTTAGAATTATGTATTTGCGTTACACCATTATAAGCCCAAAACTATATAGTTGACGTGGATCAACACCACCATCAACCGGTAAACAGAACCGATTACAATCGGGCTTGTGATATATAGGTTGCTGGTTCGATTCTAGCGCCGGCAGGTAGCAACTTAAGTGCCCCTGAGCAAGGCGCCTAAAACCCAATTGCTCCCCGGGCGCTGCTGTGATAGCTGCCCACTGCTGCTCAGAGTAAGGTGTGTGCGTTCACTCAGCACAAAGGATGGGTTAAATGGTTAAACGGAGGTCACATTTCGGTTAAGGGTAACCATAACTGACAAAAATGTCACTTTCACTTTCAGAATTCGTAAACACCCACGACTCGATATTTATGTTATACATTTAATTTATCTAACCCTAAACCATCATTGTAAGTCAAAAACAGCGTATATGTGCAAAAACATATCCTCAAACAATACTATGAACGTGTGCACGAATTAGCGTCATTTATTATGAAACATGTAGCGAGATAGTCGGCAATAGATGAACTCTTAATGCGACCTGAGCTGTTTGGGTCAGTCCCGTGGGTATCTGCGGAAGGATAAGCGGCACCAGCTGACACCAGCATTAACTCACTATAGTAATTGAGATAAGATATGCCCGCAATTAAATTTTAATTACATTTTATTTAGCAAAAAAAAACACCTGTCATTGACTGGTGATGTCAAGCATGCTGATAACTAAGTGAGTGTGAGTCTGTGTATTACCTGTAGGCGCCATAATTTCTCCGAACAAACACCTCGTTTTAAGAGAACCGAAATAAGCTCCAGTCATTTAAAACAACTCCACTCACGCTTCCGGCTCTGGTCACATGACCTTCCGACGAGTCTGTGATTGGCGAAACACTACTGCGCTTTTTT
>JBAJNP010009205.1:0-18590 GCA_036877545.1 Yasuhikotakia modesta
TCTGGAGTAGAAACATCCAGAGCCACCGTGTACAGGCGTGTGCAGAAAATGGGCTACAGGTGCCGCATTCCCCAGGTCAAGCCACTTTTGAACCAGAAACAGCAGCAGATGCGCCTGACCTGGGCTACAGAGAAGCAGCACTGGACTGTTGCTCAGTGGTCCAAAGTACTTTTTTCGGATGAAAGCAAATTTTGCATGTCATTCGGAAATCAAGGTGCCAGAGTCTGGAGGAAGACTGGGGAGAGGGAAATGCCAAAATGCCTGAAGTCCAGTGTCAAGTACCCACAGTCAGTGATGGTCTGGGGTGCCATGTCAGCTGCTGGTGTTGGTCCACCAGGAGATTTTGGAGCACTTCATGCTTCCATCTGCTGAAAAGCTTTATGGAGATGAAGATTTTTTTATTTTTCAGCATGACCTGGCACCTGCTCACAGTGCCAAAACCACTGGTTTAAAATAATGAACTTTATCACAATATGCTAATTTTTTGAGAAGGACCTGTATATAGAGATGTGCAAGTCATCAAGCGGGCATAACACACAATAACACAATGTTCTTCAAGCATAACAGACATATTTTAAGGTTTAAAACTAATTCTGCAAAGTAACAAACCAGGGTCTTTACAGGTGGAGTAAGAAACACTTAAGAAACACTGTTGAAATTTGAAATTGTCATCCAAACAAACACAACCCTGCTTTCATTGCCCCACCCTCGAAATAACAAACATGCAATACAACACAGGCAACCACTCACCATCGGCACATACGCCCCCTGTAGGAGAGTGGCCAGGAAAGTATGTGGGGATTGGTCCGATTTATGAAAGAAATGACATCGTACACAGTCACAAAAATGTTTGTTTAGGTGTTGATTTTAATTTTCAACAGCCACATTTTTTAACTGCCTCTTTAGAAGCATATACAGAAAGACTCAATAGACTGTTAATAGACTCGATTGAATGTTACTTTGTATGTCTCTGTGTATGTCTTACTTTGTGTTTGTCAAATGAATGAATGTAAATGTATAATATTTTAGACTTATAATCTTTCTTCACATCACCAGTAAGTTGCTTCAGACAAACCATTGCACAGCTTCTGTTTGAGGTTTATATTGCTTGATGAACTGGTTCAAATTTAAACTGAGCTTAATTATTGCCTGTTTATTTAATCTGCGCCATGATTCAGAAATTCCAGCCGTTAAAGGTTTCCCATCAGTGCACAATGCCAATTTCTCTTAAACAACCCTAAACATGTTAATGAGGGTTATTGATAGCCAATCTTCTGTGACTGTGTTCTTTATTTAGCACAAAGAAAGCTTTACTGTACATCAAATCACATGCCTGTCGGAAACTATGATGTAAGCGGTGAGTAATTATCATTAGCAGTCTCTAAGTCATATATTAAACACAATGGTCAGATTCTTGGCAAAGGTTCCCCACCATAGTGCTCACATTCATGATTAAGCAGCCACATACGTCGGCTCCTTAAGAAGCATGTAACTCATGCTAATTGTGTAAAATGAAGGAAATGAGGAGTTATTAAGTGACGACCCCCCGTCGCTAATTCAGCTCCCTCGGTAAGCGATGAATCACTTAAGACAATTAAGTACTGGGTGGAATTGGTTCTGCTGGTTGTTAAAGCTAAACAATGTTGTTTAAGTGAGCAGGCTGCCCCGGGCTGAGTGTCTTTAATTGGCTTGACTCATCTGCATGCTGTGAGGGGGCTGCTGCAGCTAATTCAGAACAGAGCAACAGAGCTTGACTACAATTCCCAGCATGCCTCTGGGCACCACAACTTTCTTGAGAGAGTTACACACTAAAGTTTAATGATAGTTTTAAATGTGTAGTTCCTTGTTTAGATCCCAAACTGCAATAGTTAGGCCTGCTATAGCAGCAACACCACTAACAAATATTGTTCTGTCAAAGAAAACTGTTCCTAAAAAATGCTTTACTAGGCATCACATTTCTGCGCTGCTCATATTTCTATATTTTAATATTCAATGCCTGTGTCTTTAGTTATTGGCTTTGTATTCTGGTTCACTTTAGGGGATAAAGACATACAGGAGAGTCATGTTATGGTTATGCTACACCAGTCAGCAACAAACTTCAGATTCATTTAGATGTTCAGATTAGATTTAGGTTTAAATTTCCTGGTAAATTAAAACCACACGTCAAGACCTCCACTGACACAACTATATTGAGAAATGTCTTTAAAATACAACAAACTGCTATTGGTTTAAAGGAATAATCC
Source organism: Yasuhikotakia modesta (assembly GCA_036877545.1). Lineage (NCBI taxonomy): Eukaryota > Metazoa > Chordata > Actinopteri > Cypriniformes > Botiidae > Yasuhikotakia > Yasuhikotakia modesta. Next base: position 2,244 of record JBAJNP010009205.1, read on the forward strand.
ACTAAAAATGAATTCTCTGCAATCATTTTCTCACCCTCATGTTGTTCCTAATGACTCTTTGACCATGAAATGGCAGCTTTTATTATCATTTATTATGATTTAAGTGCAAATAAGATATACATTTTTTATTTTGTCATCTACTTTCAACCAGAGCAATTTTGGATGCATGTGTTAGAAATTGTAACAGTCCATGTTTTACTTGGAATTCAACCCCATAACTGTGGCACCGTTGACAGCCGGCTTTACTAGTTAAGCTACAAAAAGACCAAATTTTATGAATTTGAAAGAAGCTGAGTTTTTAAATAAATGATTAATAACTTCAATAAAGCAACCAGACAGCTTTAGAAAACTGTTTTGTTGTCGTTCTTTGTGCAGTTTGACAGCCTTAAAAACAGCAGTGTGAACACACTTTAAAAAAGCCTATTTTTGTTTTGAATAACGTAAGTGGTTGAGTAAATGTTGACAGATTTTTAGTTTTAGGTACATTATGTGGTTAATGTGCATAACTGACTACTCAGAATCTATACCAACCTGATCCCACAGGAAAATGTAACTATTTAGTGGGGTGTAGATATCATATGAATTTGTATAACAATGTACAACTAAGAGAAAACCAACCATCACTTGTGAATGTAGATCATATGAAAATGTACAATTGAAATTGTATGAATTAGCCACTAATTTAATCAAAATAGTCATGAATTTCCTGGAGATTGTGTTAAAAGGCCCACATTTCTGAAATAATAAAGCGTGCCACAATCTGACTTGCGAGGACATTTAGGTTTATGGTTAGCAGAAGAAAATTCTGTCTATGAGATGTGCTTACAAATTTTGTGAAACAATCTTGTGTGTGCATGTCAAATAATTTATCAGAAGCCATGTGCATTTGTGAAAACATCAATACAGTTTTAGATGAGACAAATGTCTAGACACACACACAAGCTCCGAAACACAATCAAATCACAGATAAAGGAAGTAGGTTGCACAAGCATGACTGCAGTTCACAAAATGCCTCCTCTTCATGAATTCACCCGCAGACAGTCTGACATTGTGCCGTGGGTTGCTGAGCACACCATAAACATGAGATCTGCTCCTGCTCTTATGAGCTCATAATCAAATCAGTCTCGTTGATAAGAGCTGTGGACAAAACTCTCAGTGTGGACCCTGAACAAAGAGGTTGTAGCTGCTCTTCTCTGCTGGCATGACAATAGGCCCAATCTAATCAAACTGCCATTAGAATGAATGCGCAATATGCCAAACAAAATATGATTTTCCCACAGATTTTCTTGCTTACGTGATGTTTCATATATATTAACCTAATTAGACTTAACGCAATTTGCTTTAACAAAGCAGCCAAAGAGGCTGCACAGACTGCAGAAAGGCGTAAATATAAACATACTAAAGGGACATTTGTCACCACTAACTAGATCATTTAGGTTTAATTTAAGTGTATTTAGATGACTGTGAACGTTTGCTCTGTTTAAAGTGATGTGAAAATGAAAAGTGTTCAGAGTTAAAGGAACATGTGATCTAATTCATTCACTCAAATGCTGATCCAAACCTGCATGAACAAAATATTTAGAAATAATGTTCATACTGTGTCTATAATAAAAGCATTAAATCATGTGGTACAGGGTCTGTTAAAATGACCAATAAATGACATCACTGATGTCAAATCTGGTATGACTGGGTTTGAATGTGAGTAAGATTTTAGTCATTAAAATCCCTTTTTTTCTGGCTTTGCAGGACTTTTTGATTTGTTTTATGATCTTTTCAAAGATTGACAGCCCTCTGCGATGATATAGTTGTATGATAAAATTGTAATGATAACGTTCCTCACATTTTTCCGTTTTGTATTTTATAAGAAAAGAAATACATATATGTTTGAAATGCATGCAGTCAGTGATGACAGATAATCGTTTCTATTTTTTAAAGACACGTTCTTTTATCTGATAATCAAACAGATTAAATTCAGGCACCATCTTCACAATAAACATGTTATTCACATGTGTATAGACTTATAGATACATGCAACAATAGTGCTTGAGTGCAGAGGTTGAAGGTTTCTGTATGTTATAAGAGGAGATTTCTCATACAGATATGGCCACTGGGCCAAGATCACCCACAGGCTTTACCGCTCACATTACAATGCCATTTTCAATTGTGTTTAGTGTGAGACAGGTCAGGCCTCTCCTATAACACACATACACAGCACCCCAGGACCTGGAGGCATCCATCATTACTAGGGTGGTGAAAGTAGACACTCTAAAATACTGCAACGTGTTTGGTCTACGGTAACCCAACACTGACAGAAAGCGTGTGAGACTCTCTAATTTTATGAGTATTCACACACATACACACTCACACTCATCTGCAGCCCCTGCCCAAGCCTGAAGTGATAGCCATAAGAAACATTTTTAGTTCAACACAGGCCTTGCAAATTTTTTAGCCTGTTTGTTTTGATTTCATAATGGCTGTCTTATCAACACTAAGCTTGGCTATGGGCAAACATATCCTGCCAAAAAGCATAGGACTTTAACAGGACACACTATTGTTCATGCTAAAGTTAATCAGAGTTCAAAGTTCATGTTTGTTACAAAAAATCACAAATCTCTGTTACATCACTATGTCTACAGTGTACTACACATTGTAACACACATTATAAGAAAAAGACATAATAGCAGTGATAACCACTGATTCAATTATGCATAATCATACACATTCTCATTTTCATTATAAATTATATTTTCAGTGTAACAAGTTGAACAAGTGAATATGAATACCAGTTTCTCTTTTTATGTCCCTCCTTTTACTTTTATCACCTCCTTTCCTATTTTCACTGGATGATTTCACAGGACAAGATATTTTAAAAGAATGTTTTATTTTGTGTGCTTTAATGAAAGCAATGTAAATCTGATGCTTTGTTCAAAACCCACTGTTACAAATGTAGATTAGTGAATACTATGATTTATTTGTGTCTAGTTTTTCTAGTTTTTATCACCATGCATTGGTTTTAAAAGTTCAATACCTCAACCAGATTTTTGAACTGTACGTTTAAACAAAAACAAACAATTTCTAGAGTTTGCAAAACCTTTGGCTATTTATTGCAAAGCTTGACATTTTAACACCTTTTGAGATGTTGTTGATATCTCTTCTAAAAATTTAAAGGAGACAAGTGTAAAATTTAAAAAAATGTTCAAATGATTTCTTTCACTCGCTGAAACAACTCAGATGTTAGCGAGAGCTTGTTTGTGATTAACATAAATATTAGTGATTTTACACTACAGAAATAACAGTACATGATTCAAGTTCTGTGTTTATTTTAACTCTCCCATAAATCTTGATTGGGTGTTCAACCCAGGCAAACCCTCTGCTACAGGCCTGGCCCATTCTCAACTCCCCTCTGCCAAGCTGCATCCGACTCAGCCTGGGACAGTGGACTTATTCAAAGAGCAGGGATGAGCCCTGACAATGGCATATTATCAGTAGGAATCTCTAGGTCTGCAAAGGAAAATACTCAGTCTCACTGTCACATTGAAGAGAGGATCCCTTAACCTGACACTGAGGCGAGCCATTTAAGAGCACTGAATAGTGGCAGCTATTCATGTGGGCCTGTTAAGAGAATGGCCACTCTTCTGTCCTCGCCTTGTTTAAAACACAGAGAGGGAAACTCATGCGGGTTGGAGAGACAAGGCAGCGCAGAAACTCGAGCGGCCAGCTGACTCGCACATGAATAGAGGCAGCACAATGATAAAGTAATCACCCTACAATCCTCCGGTTTATCTGCGAGCTGCTCCGCTAGGCTAAACAGATAATGAAATGAAGCATCTTAGGACTCGCTAACTAATGGAAGACGGACTATTATCCGCCGGGCGAGAGATGACACACGCATCTGTGTTGTTGTTCGTCAGCGGCACTCGATCTGAAACGCGTTCATACAGGCGCTTGTGCAACTCGCGCATTTGCGAATCAAATTGAATTGTACGCGGAATCACATGAGCGGTGGTTGATGCTGAAGGAATTTGCAACTGGGTTTTATTGACTTAAATGTTACAACACAAATTAATGCACGTGTAACATTAAATAAGTAGCGAACACGGTCATGAAGTCATATGGGAACATAAGATCTGTGTTCACATAATAAGAAGCCTTTGTTACAGGACAAAACACAATCGTTGGCCGCATGACACCCAGCGGAGGTATATTCATGCTTTATAACTTTATAACCTGTTGCCACTCTTTTAACTGCAGAAAATATTTATAGGGTTATGTTTTTGTAAATCAATGTCTGGGCTCAAACCTTAAATGAATAGTCTGTTATCTTGGCTGCTACGAAGCTTGAACATTTCCATTATCATTGCATAGGAAAAAGATCTACGGATTATTGGCGGTTCAGCTAATGGCAGGGCAAGTTACCACAAGCGAGGGACCCTCCATTAAATAACATATTAGAAGATAATTTATGGCTTTCCAAAACGAGGAAAAGTTATGAAGCACATAACAGTTCATGAAACAAATATGAAAAGACAGATTTAAACAACAAATATTATAGTCAATTGTTTAAAATGATAACATTTGAATTAATTAATCAAAATATGAAATTGTGTCAAATGTCAACATGACTGTCTGCCCTAATATAGCATTTATTTTAAGAGTGCCCTAATAACATATAATTTTAGTTAAAATCTACTTTTATTATACAGTTAGTTTCCTCTTGGGTGAAAGCATAGGTAGGTTTTATTGTGTTCAATTCTTTATCTAAAAGCAATTACAAAAATGTGATAATATTGCAAATTTAGTTTGATTGACAGAATTTAGAAAAAATATTCTAATTGATAAAAATGTAAATGTATAAAGTCAGTAATAAAATCACTTTCAGAGGAAAAAACTGTGTTTGTACCTTTGACCCAAACCAAACACATATTGACACACCCCTTCCCTTATAAAATTAGCTGGTTTCCCTTATAGCATAACCTCAAGGGCTTTTTGCTTTAGAATTTGTTGCTAAAAACGTTTAAGGATATATTAATTTAAACGTTAATTTTAGGCAACTACATATGACACATTTACATTACGAAATAGTTTTAAAGGTAATGTAAGTAATTTAGTTATTGACCCAACTGTTTACGGTATTTTAAAGCTCCCATGAATAATGTTGCCTCATTTGTCATATTATGTCAAGCACACAAACCACAGCACCTTTACAGAGGAGGAGCTGTCAATGTAAAGCAGCTGGAGTAGAATTTACTCAGAGAGATCAGGACTCTGCCTCAGGGTTCCACGGCGAAGCCATTAGTGTCACAAATATACTGGAGAAATGTGAGGCGAAATTAAGCTTCTTACAACACTAATCTGAAACTGTTTATTAAGGCCATTTGATATTATTTATTTATATATTATTTATTATAGTTATTTATGTTTTATTCCAATCTATTCATTTAATATTTTTATATTTGATGTCTTCAGTAAATATTTAACTATCTGTGAGCATGCTTACAAACATAAACTGCATTTTAAAATCTAGATAAGCTATTAAAGTGTTTTTTAATTGATGTTGCACTTGATGAACATTTTGTGACAAGTATCATCATGCTTGATTTATTTCCCTGTCACCATGCAACACAATATAAATATAATATAAAAATTTAAATCATGCCCCTTTGTTTAACTTAACATTTTTAAGTTTGTTTTCTATATTTCTATCCTGAAACTTGCAAAAGCCTTGTTAACGTGTGCTATAGCGCATATAAACGTAACGCTTTCTGCTTTGTGCTAAAGAGTCTTTAAAGCGGTCAAACGGCGCCATCTTGTGGGTAGAGATGCTAATAACAAATTTTATTCAACAGCGTGGGTAAGAAATGCTCAACGTTTGTGTAGTATCTTTTTCATTGTTGGATTTAGAAATCAGTAAATTCAAAGAAAACGAGTATTTTATATGTATTATTCTAATATGACTTGCTTTAGCGATTTAGATCTTTGAATGTAATAATTTAGTCAAAACCTAATTTAATAACTAAAAACCTATGCTTGTTGATGATTCAAGCAGTTTATCGAAACAATTCGACTTGTCGGCGTATTTTCCACTTATTTTCATTGCAGATCAAAACCTCCTCACATGCAAACGTTGGCTGTCACTCTAAAGAACTACGTTTCCCATGATCACCGTTGTACACGCGCGATGTTACTTTCGATTGTTGCTTTTATCGCGATACTACTGTATTGCTGCCTAGTACAGCACTAAAAAGTGTCAGTGAGGTTAGAGGGGGTAAGAATTTCTCAAATCGACGACTGCTGTTTACACAGCCGTGTGAATGTCTAAATCTGTGCTTTTGTATTTGCGTTATTACAAACGTAACGCGTGACACTGCGGGAAAAGACAGCAGCTGCGCTCTCATCCAAACTGTACAGGCCAATAGTATCACAACTAGATTGTGTGTTGTAAAGCGAGCAAATGGCGTTGAAAAGAATCCAAAAGGTGAGTATGCATCGTGTGCGATCGCCGATATCACTGTCATCATGTAACCATTTCTAATGTCTTTGTAAATGTAAAGCAGTCGCACTTTTCTCATTATGTCCCCATCTGGTTAGACAAAGACGAACGGCCAATGGTGGATGCATGCATTCGATAGGCGCATATTCTCTTTCTGACCATTTCATTTTTACATTCATGCCTTTATTTTTTAAATGCTTGCAGAAACCTAAAAAGACCGGCTGCAAGCTTTTGCTTTGCTTAATCTGTGATTGACAACTTATATTATCGTTATGCGATGTTGTACAATAGAGATCTAAGCACATTAGCACATGAGCGGGAATTTGACGTGCTGTTGTGGTTGATTTGTTGTACATAAATGCATTAGGCCTGTAATGTTTGTTAAAATATGTAATTTTAGTTGTTGATCATCATCATCATGAATGAGAGAAGCGCCAGTGATGCGCATGCGTGATAGACAACGACTGATTCAAGTTGCCAAACGCTGAACCCCAATGTCGATGTGTCCATATATGGCTCTGCAAATAGGGCACTAGGACAGAAGAGGATATTTTTAACAGATTCACTACACTGCCCGCATAAAACACGACTTTAATCAGATTGAAACTGCTTATTGCTTTCAGAGATTACTTAATGTATCCCAGTGTTAAATTTTAAAGGAATAGCTCATCCAACAATAAATGTTCCACCATTATTTACTCCTAAACATGCATGTTTCTGTTCTTCGGAGACTTAGTGCAACTCTTTTTAATTAAACAGTGGTCTGTTAAAATTACATTTCGGCGATCATAAACTTTCACAGGTGACAAATCTTGTACCTTATTTATGAAATGGTTAGCTCCGATCCTTGAATATAATTGGTTGAGCCACAGCCGTTTGTTAGTGATGCCAGATCCGATTCTTTTACGCGAACCGGTTTCGATTCAATGAACCGTTTTTAAAAGGATTCGTCGGTTCCCTTCGTTTATACACAATAACGTCACCACGCCTTTCGTTTCTAAATCACTCAGTGAATCATTGAAATATTTATGTTTGTGTGAGGGCACATGAAAACAAGTTGCTTTAATGGTGTTTGTGGTAGCAGTTTAATTTGCTTTACCACATTGTCATAAACTGTATTTTAATAAAACTTTTTAACTTTATATTTTCGGCACATGTTGTTTGTTATTAAAGGAACTCAGGCTCGTTGTCGATGTCCTTGTTGATACACACACGTATGGTCGGTAACCTGTGTGTCAGACTTCTCTGTAAAGAAGATTTTTACAAAATGTGACATTCTGTACTGTTGGTATCATGACTTGATAGCATCACACAGTTGCTGTACATTCGTGAAAAAGATAGTGCAGTGCAGCACCTTTTGGAGACAGTGGAATTGGTGACTAAGATCTAGTAACTGTGGAATCCATTTGAATGCATCAAACTCATTGCATGGATATGGTCACAACAGTACTTTGACTGTGGCATTTAAACCATTCTCTTTTGATCTTAAGGGGCCCAGGTATCCCCACACTACCATTCTCTACATTGTTTAGTTATTTTCGGGGAAATGTATTTACAGCAAATTCTGACCCACCACCATCTAAACTTCCCAGCAGAAATCCAGACTCATCAGACCAGGCAGTGTTTTTCCAGTCTTCACTGGGCCCATGCCGACTGTAGCCTCACTCTCCTGTTAGCTGCCAGAAGTAGCATTTGGTGTAATCTGCTGCTGCTGTGGCCCATCTGCTTCGTTGGATGCATTGTGTGTTTCTCTGCAAACCTTGGCTGTATTGAATCTGTGTAGATCAATAGTTTCTCTAATGCTGAAACCTTTAACCCCTTCAACCGAATTAACCCTTTTTCACATCTGTTAAATGAATGAAACTTATACATGCTCACATACGACGACGGCTGTTTATATCACATTAAACAGTTTCTTAGTGTAAGGATAAGATAAGGACTGAATCATTAAAGATATATATTGTGTGTCCTGGAAGTTATTGAAAATGCTGTTTGTGAACAGCTGACAGCTCCGCATCTATCTTTAGACGCAGCCCTTTCAGGCACTGTGAGTCAGACAGCAACTTCTAGCAATACACAGATCCCCTGAAGAGGTCGATTACAAGGGGAACATGGCTGTAGGAATGAGGGACGAGATATTTCAGCTGAATGATTCAGAACAGCTACAGACATGCACAATTTCAAACGCAGACACACAATACAACAGCAAACCACAGAACTAGCAGGAAATGAAAACAAAGCACAGCAGATAAACCGATCACTGTGGGTTGACTGTAAATAGACTTCCTTTGATGAATATAGTAGCTTCACACATATCCTGTTTGTTAAATTATTGTATATTTGAACAGTTCTAAGTAGTATGACTCTTGAGCTGTAATTGTATTTATCAGTTCCATAATTACATAAGTAATGATTAAAACACAACACAATGTTGGCCACATGTGTGGGCCAAATTATTAAAACATACCTGGAAATTGTTAACCAGTCCATGTATAGGTCAGTGTTTTTTTGTAATGCATTTTCCTGGACTGTTCAAACCTTTTTCTATCCTACTTTACTAGGTTATTTTCCAAAATTATTGTCTATCAGGGCAGGTCTGGTCAAGTCTAAATACAGGATTGTAGTTGTGTGTTCATGGTTGTGATGCTATCACTATGATATCTATAATATCTAAATTATATAGTATCTTATAATCACTAATGCCTGGTTGTTTTGGTTGAATGCAGAGGAAGTGGTGCGTTGCTCAGTTACACGGTTTGTTTATGCAACAGTGCTTGATTCTGTGACCTGTTTGTAACTCTCTGATGATTGTCGTCTTTGTGGTTGGTTGTACTGGCAGAGTTTCTGAAATCATCTCCAACTCAATATGGGAACAGATTTCACAGCCAAGCTATAATGGGTGTGTGTTGGCAAACACATTCTACCACTATGAGCCAAATTCTGTTTTTAGAAAGCATTCTAAATAAATAAAGCTCTCTGGCACAATATACAATTTTGAACAGGGTAGGCATCCCTTGTTTTTAGGTTACATTTAAAGGGGCCGTATTCCTTTTATCTCATTCTGTTTTCCTCCAAAACTTTGTCTTTGCATTTCTTCCACCATTCACTCTTTATTTTGTTCACAACCATTTCCTGTTATCTCTCTAGGCCTAAAACCAGACCTCTTGTTGATCTGTAAAACAATTAGCTAAACTGTTTATGTGTCAAATGTTCCTGCAAAGTTTCTTAATTACAGTATTTATTACAGAAATACAGTAGATGTTGTAGGTGATATGAAATTGGGTGGTCAGTATGGGGTGGTCAGTGTGTTAATTAGCTTACAGCTCTGATATAAATAATATGATGGTTTTGTGTGTTTCCTCAGGAACTGACAGACCTACAGAGAGATCCACCAGCCCAGTGCTCAGCAGGACCAGTTGGAGAAGATTGTAAGTACATTGAAGGAAAAGTACATTTGGAATTTATTAATGTTTGGCTGGGTTTGTCAGATATTTTGAATTCACATGTAATACAGATTTCATTAAAGAAACAGTTGATTATTTTCTTAATTTTATTTTCTTATCCTTAATATCTTTTCAGAACAGTTAACCTTGTAATGCAAGGAGAAAAATAAGTGAGTTTTTTGATTGGGTGACAAACAACCAAGATATACAAGCAATTTTACAGTAAAGCTGTGGTTGCTGCTATGACAAATGTTGCATTGTTTGCATTAAATCAGAAAGTCCAGTAAATTTAAACAGCGTAGATGATGACATCAGAAGTCATTATAACCCACATGATTTTTCTGTGAAATTGCCACCATAATAAGTCAATGGAGAATACTGAGGTGAGGTCTTTTGTATTTAGTTAAACTTGGTAAAAGTTACTGAACATGACCAGTTGTCACTGGTCACATTAACTCTTTTTACTAGATATGGCCCAGTCTCACTGAAACAAGCACATTATCAATTCTTATGCTGCTATAAAGCTATTGTCTTATTAATTGCTAAAGAATCAAACATGTTTTTCAGTGTTTCACTGGCAGGCAACAATAATGGGGCCGGTAAGTAGCTGATTTTTCACTTTTTTTTTTACTTTAATTACTTAACTTTAATTGGCTGTTATTGTGCCTTTAAAATGTCTGTATGTAAACAACCTTTATTCTTATTGGCTAATCTTCACATACTGGTTATAATACATTAAAACAATAATACATGTTAAATAAAAAACAAACGGATGTTGCATTGTCGTGTGTATTGGTTCAACATTTGCTGTTTTTCATTTGTTCTATAGACATTTTAGTATTAATTTGGTAAGCTGTTGTCTACTGACCCTTGCAAACAATATAATGATCATACTCACATACTCACATAAGTAACAAAACTGAAATATAAAATATACTGAAAATTAACAAAAACAAACTGAAATATACTGACATATGTGACAAACTGAAACATTGAACCAAAACTGTGTCCACCTTTGATTTGCTTTAGAATGACAGTCCGTATCAAGGAGGGGTTTTCTTTCTTACAATTCATTTCCCAACAGACTACCCCTTTAAACCGCCAAAGGTCAGTTCCTTTGTGACATTCAGGCGTGTTTGTTTGGAGACCCTAATCAAATACATGTATATGCTTTTAATTCTCTGGTTAACATTGACTCATTGATTTACAGGTCGCATTCACAACGAAAATCTACCACCCTAATATTAACAGTAATGGTAGTATTTGCCTTGACATCCTACGATCTCAGTGGTCGCCTGCACTTACTGTATCCAAAGGTAAGTTTATACTGTCATCAAGCAAAACAAGCATTTTAGATATGAAAGTATAAGCATTAAGAGAATTAAATGGATGTTGTGGAATGCAGTCCTGCTCTATGGTAACGACTGACAGTAACAGTAAAATTAGTGGCATGTTCCAGACAGGAAATTGCTGTAATGATATATTGCAGTAGACTGATTTTGGCTTTGCTGTATTTTGCTGTGTTCTATTCACAGTCATTTTTACAGGCTCAGAGTCTTGAGTTACATATATAGATGTTAAAACTAAAAAAAGTACAATTTTATTTTTAAGTTGATGTATAGTACGTAGAATACTTAATTGTATGTGAAACTATGTACAGTGGAGCGATTAAATTATTTTAATTAAAATAAATTAAATGAAAATAAATAAATATAAATGAAATAAGCTGAGTGGAAATGTCTTTTTATTTGATGTATTTTATTTAGAAGTAAATAGTCAAACACTAAAGGCATTTTAAACCGTTTGACCCACAACGTCTGGCTTATTTGTGATCATGCTGAACTGTGCACATTTTGTTTAACTGTGCTGTAGCCCACTTAAGGAGGTTTTACTGGGCTCAGGCGCATTTTAGCTCTGTACAAGGCAACCGGGCCTAGTGTGAGTACACCCTAAGACCTCAAAGTGCATCTTCAAAGCTTAAAATACTATAAGCATTTATTATAATGTGCACATAGGTTATATGTCCTGTTTTTATACAATTTTAAAAAAATACAATTTTTTTTAAAAATCCCTTTTGATTTTAAACTTTATACACAGTGTGTAACATATTAATACACTTGTGGGTAATAATAATGAAATCATAATGAAAAATGTTTTTAGGTAAACATTTTACCCTGGTAGTCTTATGTGATTATGTGCGTTTATTGGAAACACTGTTTGTTTTGCTTACTGTAAATCCTTGTAAAGTAAAGACCTTAGTAAAGACTTTTTGTTCTAAACAGTGACCTAGTTTGGGTCACTCCACTGGAAGCAATTTGCAAATAGAGAGTAAGAAAAGCGTTATGAGTAAGGCAAAATATTCTGTCTCATGTCCTGTTTTATAAACATGGCTTAACCACCATTTATTCACCAACTGTTCTTGTTGAGATTTCTTTCATTTAGTACCTGAGAAAGAGCATCAATCTGTTTTAAATGTATATGTAATATGATATTATCTGTCAGTCTTTTTTAAATCTAGACAGATTTATAGTCTCAAAACAGTCCATTACAAATAACACAGAAATGTTTTCTAAGTTCATAAATTTTTTTTGACATGCAGGTGCAAATATTTTAGAACTATTTAAAGCATCAAAAAGAATTCATTATGATTTGAAATATTTAAAGCATTAAAACGGAACGAGTTCCAAACATGAACTGGTTCTCAGGTCATTCTCATTGTCCCTTGCTTAAACAGGGTAGATTTGGCAGAGATTATATGGATGTTTTAATATTATGTTGATTTTAATCTGTTCTCATTGCTTTTTTTAGTCTTGTTGTCCATCTGCTCTCTGTTATGTGACCCAAACCCAGATGACCCACTCGTACCTGAGATCGCACATACATATAAAGCAGACAGAGAAAAGTAAGTGACTTCCTGCTGTAGTACCTGCACATGTCAGTCACACATGACTTGTGTTTCTTATAAGAGTGTTTTCACACTTGGTTTGAATGCTTAATCAAAACCTTAGTTTTATTTAGGTCCTTACTAACATGCATTAAATATGTTTCTGTTTTTGGTGTTTTTCACTTCAGTTTTAAACTAGCATAATATATCAGACGCTTTGAGAAAATTGTCATCATCTAGTATTTGTGCAAGCTTTAGTCATTAATAACAGATAGTAGTATTCTGTCTCTTTTTTTCTCACTCTTTTCCAAATGTGAAAATGCCCTAATAGAAATGTAGTGTAGAAATGTAATCTATCTGTTTAGTTGCACATGTGTTTTTAAACTAACTTTATTCTACAATAGAACAGAACTGAGGTTAGAATGGCATCATGAGGGTCTATAATTTTTTTGTTTCTTTAAGGTACAACAGACTAGCAAGAGAATGGACACAAAAATATGCCATGTGAGAGAAACACTCATGACTGAAACACTGAAGAAGCAAACGGGCAGAGCAATGTGTTTTTACTTTAAACAAGAGGAGTCAAAAGAAGTGAATGTCGAGGGGTGGGATAACTAAACAACAACCCTTGGAAGGGAGGCAGGAGAAGGCGGAGCTGCTGAATCCGCTGTCACGTGCTGTTCTCCGAGACCCGCCATCTGAACGGCTTGGCCTGGAATATTCCAGGAAAACTGTAAAACCGGACAAACCTCGGGGTACCACAACCCAGGAAGTTAGACATGTACTACTGTTAGTTCTGTTTCTATTGTGATTTTTCTCTGTTAATGTTGCCATTTTTCCTCTCGTCTTCAGTTTGAGATAGAATGTAAAAAACATTGAGTTACTGGTTTTAATGGTAACCAATTTGAAGAAGACCTTGCTAGAGAGTCTGCCATCCAACCTCACACCATATCAGTGTTATTTCATAGAACACTATGAATGTGATTAGAAAACTAAAGGGGTGTGTCCCTAATGTAGCAAATGGGATTTTTGACAAAATATTGGGGTCGTAGAAATTATAAAGTTGGTCCACAACTTTGTTTTGTAAAAGACAAAATAGACATGTTTAATTTAATGTTTATTTAAATATTTAATTGTGTTTTGGTTCTAATCATATCTTCTTTTAACATATTTTCATTTAAAATATAGTTTCTGGAGTGTCTGTTTCAGATTCAGCATGTGCATGATACGGCAGTTTTGTAAGTATTTGTTTTGATAAGTATTGTGAAATTGCTTTAGAAGGCAAGGCAGATTTTTGTGTGTCTTAAATTCACCCAATTTGCTTGCAAAAAGAAAAAAATATGGGAAGCAAAAATGCTGAACGGTTGGATTGTGTGTAAAAAAACAAAACAAAACTTCACCATTTCTGCCAAATGTGATTATACCCCTTTCATATTTGCAAGAAAAGGGAACGTCAGCGTATGAATGCAATATTTTACACCTACTTAGCGTTTATCTTCTACAGATCTTTCAGCAAGAGTGTAGTTCTTGATCTATAGATGCTCTTGTTAGTGTAGTTACTAATATTACTAACATTTTTAGATGGTACGTTAAATGTGTGACCAGCACAGGTGCTGGACTGAGGTACATGTAATTTAGTAGTATTTTTCAACAGGCTCATTAACTCTTGGCTGCCTATTTTAAAGTGGATGATCAAGATGTGAAAGTGTCACTGTCAGCTTTTTATGCTGCTTTTCAGACCCACATACCACTTACTTTTTGCTAGCATAAGACTCCCTGAAACGGGCTAAATATTGTCACATTCATATTTAGCACTAGCTTTGTTTTCAATGTGTATTGATAATTTGTCGTTTACTTAACCTCATGTCATTTCAAACTAGTATGACATTTTTCCTTTGTCAACTATCAAGAGTTCAAATGTTTAGGATCACATACTTATTCTTTACTGTTTTTCCCACATTTAAGAATGATGGTAAAGTTATAAAAATTATGGAAAATTCAAACATAACGTTTGGAATTTTAAAACAATTACTGCTTTTTTTTTCATTATTTGGTCAAAAATCATCACTTTTAACAATTTAAAAGTGTACACTTTTAAATTGTCTACAACTGTATTGCTATGTGGGCGAAACAGACTGAAACTGAGGTAACTTTACTAAAACCCCTTGATAACAAAGGTTACCATTCACTGCCATTGAATCCCAAAGAACAGCTTGGATGTCTTATTGTGCACAAGTCCACAGAGGAGCAAGGGGCATACAGGTTTGAAAGACACAAGGGTCAGTAAACTCTTCAGATGAGCTTTTCTTGTGAGGATCCATTTGATAGAAATAATGTCCTCCTTATTTCTTTCATCTTTTTTTAAATATAAAAAGTTATACCAACTTTCCCCTGCCTTAACTTAAAGGCAGAAGTATGTTCTTTGCATCTGCAGAATTTGTCAACACTAAATGTGGCTCGCTGGTTATAATTTATTTATTTATTTGATATTTATTTGTTGTCTTCCAGTCTTTGGCTTAAATGCAGTCGGTCTGGACTATGCGTTGCTCCTCTCTAATGGTTTACCCATCCGTTGGAGTTGCAACATTATCTGAGATTGTTAAGGCAGTATAGCATGCTTTGCACTCTTACTAGGTAGGCTACAACCTTTTTCCGCAGCTATTTGCAATATATCAGGGATATTTTTTTCTGTTCACCTTCCGCAAGACCTTCAATAAAACCTTAGCCTTAACATCACTGTATAAGCAACTGTACTCTACTGTTTACTTAGTTTTACCTTTGGATTTGGGTTTGAACTGCTGGACTGGTACTGTACTTTGTGTAACGCATACACAGAGCCATATTTCTTGCTAACTGTTTGTGCTAGAAAAGCTCCTGTCATTTAACCTGCTCTCCTCATGAAAGCCAGACTCAGTACAGCTGAGACTAACCTCTGAGACTAAGGTGTCAACTTTAGTAAATAAAGCTCCTTTTGTTTAATACACTCTCTCTTGAGTTTATTGTATAAAAACACCAGTGGTTTAATAATCAGTGTACTACACTGTGCTGTTTCATTTGCATTTAGCAGACGCTTTTATCCAAAGCGACTTACAAATGAAGGAACAATAGAAACAGTGCATCAACTGAAAAAAACAACAATCTTATAAGCATGGTACCATTTTCCCTAGACTAGTATAGAGTAAACAAACAAGTGCAGTTGTGCCCCCAAACACACACACACACACTTTTTTAAATAGAGAGAGAGTACAGAGCGGTACAGAAGAAAAGAAAAAGAAGGGTTCGTAGTAGTTGAGTGATATTAATTGGGGAAGTATTGTTTGAAAAGGTGAGTTTTTAGTCTTTTCTTGAAGATGGAGACTGAATCAGCTTTTGTCCAGGGGAAGGTTCGTGCCAGTGATTTCTTGCCTCTGTGGTGTGGCACCACGAGGCGTTGCTCACTAGCTAAACGCAGGCTTCTGGAGGGATATATTAATTATATATATTATTTATTTATATATAATTACATATATTATTAATTATAAATATTAAAT
>JBAJNP010009206.1:0-18590 GCA_036877545.1 Yasuhikotakia modesta
GCTCACACACACACACAGAGGCTTTGGCATCCTGAGCAGAGTCTCAGTGCCATCATGCCGTTTCTCTGTGTGCAGCTGAAAGCACACTGACTGCACTAAAGGTCAATTGCCAACAATCCCAATAGCTTGACACACCCCCCGTCTCCAACACCCCCACACTGCTGGAGAATACAGCACTGACACACACACACATCTCACTGCAGTGCACTTATAAACTCATGCACTGATGCCAGTCTTGGACATATACAAAGAAAAACAACTTTAATCTTTGTTCTAAATTGTTTATCGGCATTAAAGGGCATTAAATTCTGTTATCATTTATTCAGTCTCCTGTTGTTTAAACCAGTTTGATTTTCTTTCTTTATTAAAATGCAAAAGGTTTTTTTTTGCAAGTTTATGATTTTTCAATGTCTGGCCACATTTGAACCCAGGTGATGCTTTATGGATGAGTTCCAGAATTAGTACTTCTAAGGCAGAGCATCAACAACACTTAAAAACAACCTTAAAAACTGGATGAAAACCAGTTAGATCTTTACTTCAGTTCCAGAGAGCTTCTAAAGGTCATCTGAAGATATGAGTGACAGCGTTGCTGTGGCGTTGCAGGGCTGGGACGTCTGACAGCCCCTTGAAACCTAAAGGTGAAAATCTCAGGAGAAACGATGAGTTCTGTGAGGAAACGTGACAGTGATTGTAACCTGTAATGTTGTGAAACCATATACAGACCTATTAGAAACGTGTAGATGTTTATTGATATATAATTTTCCACAAGAGCAGACTGGAGGGGGACGTGGACCCCCGGGCTGGATGCAGACAATGTGAGGGGCTTTTATCTTCCAGTTGATATTAAAGCAATTCACAAGGGGGTCTGTGGGCAATACCAGTGCAAAGCCATTGACAAACCATCTGTGTACAAAAGAAAGCATGAAATGGAGGGAAACAAGCATTTAATAAACAATATACACTGAAATTATGATGAAGCCCTTAGCAACCAAATATCAGAACTGCTCGTTCATATTGTGTGATGGACATTTATGGTTAAAGTCATTTAAAAGCCATACTGGACACTACAGGATGGTTGTCAGATTCTAAGATGTCTAACAATTTCAGGTTCTAAGAACGTATGACTAGCGTCTCCATTAAGTAACAAAAACATTTAATATGTTATTCTGAATGTTTAAATCGTTGTTTTGTAAAACTGTTAAACTGTATGTTTTAAGATTAAAACTTAAATTTAAATGTTGTTCCACTATTGTAAGTTTTTTCCACTATTGTAAGTTTTTTGGAAATACAATATAATCCAAATTAATGAAAATGTTAAAATGATATTAAAATGTTGAACAATGTGTTAAAAACCCTATTGGCATTTTTGGGACAGGTGTGCACCTTATTGATTAAATAAAATAGTTATTTCATACACATGGCAAAGTTGTATAAAGCCACAAGTGAAGTAACACAGCTACACAGTTACAATTGTGGTTGGCTATTAATATTATTACTATTATTAGCAACTTTTAACCGTAATGACTGGAATAATATAATGTAGGTGCAGCAGAGAATAGGGCTGTGCAGACGTCTTAAGAAACTAACAGAGGCGTGTCTGTGATTGGAGGCATTAATCATGTGGTTAGAGAACAATAACCACACAGACAGAACAATGACATGACGTGAAATATCACATTTTTCTCTGCCATTTGAAACCTTGTTTGTTTTAATAATGTACAAAGTTGTGCTTATCTGTATAAGCCAATATTGCAGTAGAAACCTGTGTGTGTGTGTGTGTGTGTGTGTGAGAGAGAGAGAGAGAGAGAGNTATAAGCCAATATTGCAGTAGAAACCTGTGTGTGTGTGTGTGTGTGTGAGAGAGAGAGAGAGAGGGAGAGAGGGAGATCAAGATTCACATGTCAGCTGTCAATTGGACCATTAGAGATCTTATTTGTGACTTAGGAAACAAAATAAACTCTCATTCACCCGCTCACTCACTCTCTCTCTCTCTCTCTCTCTCTCTAACACACACACACACACACAATGTGTTTTGCTGAATTTAACATTGCCCTTAAAGCTAATGTCTTAAATTTAAGTGCTCTGAATGTTAGCATACCTTCACCTGCTCTCTCATGTCATTAAAACTTTCATTAGTCTTTATTAGAATGAGTCAACAGGGAGCGCAGGACCTCGTGAAATGGTGGAAACAGGATAATAATAAATATCCTGTTTATGTCATTATACAGCAGGAATAGAGTAAAATTACCACAAATTAGTTCTTTACTTAATTAATTTGGCCAGAATGAATATTCTTGTGGCATTAATGAAAAGAAAACCTGTCATTGGAGCTCGTGTGTGCAGGACTGAATGGTATGTTATGACAAATGGTATGTGTGTGTGTGTGTGTGTGTGTGTGTGTGTGTGTGTGTGCGTCTTATAATCACTGTGCTGCAATCACTAGAATTCTAAGAGAAAAGATGACAAAGATGAGAGGAAAAATCAGGGCATGTTTCACATCTTTGGACACACATCTGTCATAATATGTGCTTATCTACACTAATAATAATAACAGTATAAGAATATATATTTTGCAATATTTTGATGCAACAATCATTTGAGACCTGAGCTCATGACTTACAATCAAGCTGTTCCTCTGTTTGTTTAGTTGTTTATGTGTTTGGACTCATTTATTTTTCTCTTTAAATTCTTTAAATCTGGTTTCTGGCATCATTTCATCTGTGTAGGGAAGAAACTTTATTACCAAGGGTCTGATTAAGCTGTAATTGGCTGGTTTCAAATCCACTGAGCCAATCATATCCAGGGAATAAGTTTATTAGCATGTTCAAATTCACTGTCAGTAACATCACATTATCTTACAGTGTAATGTTAGAGGTCAACAGTAATTTCACACGACCAAGTTGCTGCTTTTTTTGCATGTTCAGTGTGGATTGATAGAACTAACTGATTGTTGCTTTCTGTTTCAAACAGCTACTATGCTAACATGAGCGCTATTGTGGGCAAACCAAGATGAGTTTGTAGCTGCACCCACACAAACACTTGATAGATCTTGCTAACAGAGTGACTCAATAGTCTAAACGTCTTATTTTATATATTTACTTTGGTGAAAGTGTTTGCTGTGTTTAAAAATATATATAGTATTTTGTAATACAGTGAACTGTTTGGATTAATATGTGAATAAACACAGAAATATGAAAAGGTCATGCCAAACGGACAAATGATGCTGAAAATGACACGTTACAGAGTATTTATGTAAGTAAAGTTTAACATTGAGCTAATTGACTCATTCACAATCCCATAATGACTTCTGGTCCAACATTGTTTCCAGTGGGAAATGTCCAATACATCTGTTCTTTCCCCATAAGGCCAATTAAACACACACACACATACACACACACACATACACACACTCAGATGTGTGGCAGGTATTTACAAGCTTACGGTTGAGTCAATGCAGAGACCTCAATTTCTATTCAGACTGCATAGAGAGAGAGAGAGAGAGAGGGAGAGAGAGAGAGAGAGTAATTTAAAAAAATTGCATTTTACTAAAAATAACACACAAAAGTAAAATAATTCAAGTAATTTGTTTTTCTTGTTTTTCAACAAATAATGTACAGCAATTATTCATTTAACATTTAAACAAAAGATGTATATAAATGTAGTTTATATTTTATGTCTACAGTTCATTCATTCATCTGTATAATTATGACTTAATGACTTAATGTTTGAGCTACGGGACGTTTGGTGACAAAATGTTGTGTGACTGCTTCACATATTTTAGATGAGAGGAAAAAGTGGATTTCATAAATAGGGACTTAAAGGAAGTAATGAAAATGAAAATGACAATGAGAGGGTCCGTCCCTCGGGTCCTTGTAAAGGACACGGGGTGATTAAAAACTGAAGGAGTAACAGGGTTTAAATGCCACCCACAGGCCCAAGCAGAAGTGAGAGCTGTTGTGTGTAAATATGGGTAATATTATCATCATTTGGGTCATTAGGACAGAAATATGAAATCCACATCTGTATTCTCATCCTAAAATCTTGTTTTATACCACATTACGTCAAGATGTTTTCCGACACATGCTGTTTGTTTGGTGTGAAGTATGTTATTAATATCTGTTTTGTTTGTCTTAAAAGACACTAAATTAATATTTCAAAATAAACTTAAAATAACTCCAAAATAGTTGATGTTGTTGATACACAAACATTATTTTTGTTTGTTATCAGTTAAAGCTTTTTTGGCAGCTTAAAAAAAACAGCAGCTCAACTCAAATCGGTTTAGACTGAATGTCAGGCAGTGATAAAATACAAACAAATGTTATTGATTATTTGTGTTTGTAGCCTGTATCTGTCCAGGTTTATAAACAAACAGGTTTATAGATGAAAACTTCCATTTTCTATTTGTCTAAGAGGATTCAGAAACAGTTCAGAAACTAATATTGTAAGCAGATAAAGAGGTGTTGTCTTGTGAGACACACTGTCCCTCAGTTGTGTAATGTCTGTTTTTCCTTTAACTCATGAGAAATCATTAAAAAATTCCCACAATCCTTTGAGCTGATTGTCTCTCATGTTTTGTTGGTGTGTAAAGTGAGTGTAAACAGTGGAGTCTCTGTGTTTTAGTGTTTTTGTCATCATGTTTTCTGTTTCTCTGCCTCTGGGCAGTGAGATTATAATACAGTCCCACAGACAACACAGCAGTGGGAACACCCATACATAACTCATGATTTTTCTCCCAAATACAACTTATTGTACTAACAGTTACTAGTTACTAACAGTTACTAGTTACTACCAGGATAATCTGTCAGTATCCACATACGTTTTAACTATTTAAATTTGTACAGATATAGATTACTTATGAATCACTTTTCCTTAATGGGAACTTCTAAGAATGTCCCCAAAGTCATTTTTACTAGTGAGTATGCAACCACACACACACACACACACACTCTAACCAAACTAATCTGTGACCTTGACCTGAGCGTGAATCTTACGCTGGTTTCTGTTCTCCACAGAGCAGGAAAGCTGCACATCACAGATGAATAAATTAGAAACTAAAAATTCCATCCTTTGGGAAACCCGACTGGCTCCTTAAACTCTCTCCCAACCCGCGTCGGCCCGCCGCTGCCCCTGCCCTCACAGAGCAGTTATCAAACACCTGAGCATTCTGGCACCTCCTGGACAGAGAGGAATGACTCTGTTGTCGTTTGTGGACAGGCGTCTCCTCAGACCGTCTCTGGTTTGGTGATAAGAACGGATATAAACCAGACTGCAGCAGTTCACAGGCATCACAATGGACGCCTGTCACTCACAGGGACCCCAAAGGACCCCCACACAAGAAACCTCCACCACTCTGGGGTCACTGTTTCTAATCCCCCTCATGTTTATATAAATATTTATATTGAAAATAAGGAAATAAAAAATAAAAAAAGTTCCTATATATAAACAATGTAGGTCTTCATATGTATCTATTTTCCAGTATCGTACAGTACTGACAGTGAAACACACCATTGTAGTTGTTTTAACTGCTCATGATGACAAAAAGTATTTCATATTTAATAATTTAGTTTGTTGTCAGCAGTTATTGTGTTTCTGCAGGCAGTAGGAACACCATTGAACGCTTACAGGCAGCTATTTTACTCATTGTTTCCAACACTCACACAGCGACTATACAGAGAAACATATTCTCCATGTTTACCACAGAACGCGATCCTCCTGTTTGTCTCTCTCTTTCTCCCTCTCGCTCGTTCTTTTTTACTTAGTCTCACATATTTTCCACAGATGCTTCTCCAGCCTTCACAAAAGCTGTCATTGTGGACCGATCGTGGTGTGAGGGGGTTTCATGAATGTCTTCTGTACTGTCAGACCACAGTGGGCCGGTCTCACGGCTCGCAAACACTGACAGATGACTCACACTTCAGAGTCGACCTTTGTGATTTATTCTGTACATCATCGTCAGTTCAGGAGGAAGATGGTTAACATATCATTGTCTTTGGTTTCATTTAAAGAAATTTATGTTTCATGGTCTTTACGACACTTGACATTCTTGACATCATTCTTGCAATTATTGTGTTGCATTTTCTCTTTTTGTGCCCTTATTAGGGACCATGTATTTAGCAAATTGTTTCTGAGACAGAAACAGCGAGAGTGACACAACCAGAAAGAAAGAGGATAAAGAAGGAAAGACTGTGAGAATGAAAAGCTGTACCTCTCTGTCAGCAAAGGTCAGTTACAAACCTCATCCACAGGGGATGTGCATTGCCCAGGAAGTGCCTTCCCACCCCAGCCCAGGAAGAGTCGGAAACCGTTACCATGGAAGCGTGGCATTTGTCATCATTCAAATGAAGTCAGAAGCCAATAAAGCAAAGCCTGTCTCGACAGGTTACCAGGTTAAGGTTACCTGTAATGAATCGCAGTCAATCGTCTGTATGGAGTGTGGATGAGGGATGGATAAACTGACCTCAGATCAGAAGCCATTAGTGAGTTTGTCCTGTAAGGTTCATGTATTCACAGCGCTGACAGAGAAAACAACAGCAAACCCTCACAGACTCCCAGTGAGACATTAGACAAGTCTGTCAGGTCATAAACACCCACAGTAATATTTGTAAGCTATTCTTTTTTCAGTAAATGTAAATTTGTGGAGTATTTTATTCTTTTTTATTAATGAATATTTCAATGTTACACAGCAATCCATAAAAAGACAGAAAAATCAGGAAAAATCCAATGCCAATATCAAATCCAATGACCTTACAGCTCAGCTACAGAAATATAATTAAAAGTACAGACACGTCACTCAAACCCATTGGTTAACTTTTATATGAAGACAAAACAATATTGCCACCTGGTGGTGAGAAATATAGTATTACATTATATTTTTATAATAGAACTACCGTGTTTTAAAATGTTTTTAACTTAAAATGCGTGACCTTATCTAGTTCATAAAGAAAATACAGTATGAAGAATATATAGTATGTAAATATATTTTCAGAGTTTCAAAATATTCAAATACAATAACAGTTAGAAAGTTATTGTCATTCATTCAAAGTATATAATTCAGTACAGACATTATTCTGAATGACATGTGAACTAAATGCGAAAGCAAGTTAGAAATTGAACTATATTTACAAAATACTGCTCATGTTTTGTGTGTGTGACCATTTGATGTTGTTTTTAACCGGACACATCTGAACATGACGATACAAATATTCACTTTCATTTCACATTGTTATACGTTCAGTATGAATTCAAACTCATCTATTCTCTGCTGTGTGTTTCCTCTCTTTATCTTTCTGTAACTTACAGTGTTGTACCTGCCAATAGGACGGATGTGTCTATCATCATAACTGTCATTCTCAACAGAGGGCTGTAAGTCAGACAATCCATCATCCACTTCCTCTTCTTCCTGTTTATTTTCCTCTTCCTGTTTGTTTTCCTCTTCCTGTTTGCTTTCCTCTTCCTGTTTGTTTTCCTCTTTGTTCTTGTTCTCTTCTGTATCAGTATTATTTTGATTCATTGGCTCATCAGATGTCGTTTTCTCCTGTGTTTCTTCTTCTGTTTTTCCATTCGTTTGCTGTTTCTCGGCTTCTGAAGTGTCCTTGACGTTCTGCTCCATTGATGTTACTTCCTGTCCTGTGACAGCAACAGCTGTTGTGAAGAAGAGATGCATTGTAGAAGTACTCAATTGTAGTATTTATTTAAATATCACACATTGTACAGTATTACATGTACAAATTATGTCGCATAATTTGCGACATAAACAAAACTCACAATTAAAACAAAACATTCTTAATACCAGTCCAGTTACCCCAAACCAAGCTGACAAGAATCTCAGGTGTGACGTACCTCAAATTGTCAGTATTTCTTTACTGTTCAGATAATCTGAGGTTGCTCCTGTACTGTACTGTACTGTATCATCAGCAGATATTGATATCACAAGAAACTCCCAATGCCCGTGTTTCTGTTCAAACCGATCTCTTGTCAAGTCCAAAATAGGAAAACGTTTGTTAAATCCTGGACAGGATAGGACAAGACTTGACAAAAGATGCAAAGCTGTTTTGTGGAATTTTAATTTGATTTGACTAAACAAAGCGCTCGCCTCCGATACTGGAACAAACACAAGAACACAATTCTTCTTGTACGTTTCTCATACAAAAACCTTACATAACAAACCTCAGAATTATGACATTACTGGCACTGGTGGAACTGACATAAGAGGCATAAATCAAAAAAAAATCTCCCATGCTAGTAACTACTGTGAGATGCCTTTAAACTGCAACTTCCTAGACAGTGTTATCACAGGTCTCTAGTTAACTCTGTTTTTAAACTATTTATTAAATTATATTTTAAAACTAAACTAGTGTACAGTGTGAACATACATGAAAACAAATGAGCAGTTTATGGAAAAAATTTGCATGGCAGGTACAGAGTCTGAAGCACAGATTGTATCTTACCTTGTTGGATTTGACTGGAACGTTCCGTGAGGTGTCTCTGGGGTGTGACGGATTCTTGCGGATTGGGAAGGAAAGTTAAATCCTGACGGAGAGCGATCGGAAGTCTCCTGTGACGAGCAATCTGTTCACGGCCGTATCTGTTCCTCCCTGTCTTCAGCTGAACTGACTGCCATTGGTTGACGCAGCCTCATTATTATGCTGTCACAGAGATGACAGGATTCAGCTCATTGTCAGGAGTCTCTGTTGACTCCCAGTTTTTGACATGAAATTGGCATTGTGGGATTGATGGATTAATCAGTAGGGACATCACATTCTTACCCCCCTATACAAAACTATAGTTTGTGGGATTCTTAAAAGTCATGATTTTGTATGGCTGGATATTTTTTTGTGAATTTTAAGATGTTCTGACACAAAAGAGCTAATTGTGTCCTTTGATTTGCCCCATCATATTAAACCAACTTTATATAGACCAATTTAATATAGATTTTTTCCATTACATTTAGCTTGAAGTTAAACACATAGTACCTTTCACAAAC
This sequence comes from Yasuhikotakia modesta, assembly GCA_036877545.1. NCBI lineage: Eukaryota > Metazoa > Chordata > Actinopteri > Cypriniformes > Botiidae > Yasuhikotakia > Yasuhikotakia modesta. Next base: position 8,984 of record JBAJNP010009206.1, read on the forward strand.
CCTAACAAATTGTGTTTTGTACTAAGCCAAATACTGTCGTCTGTCAGTCAACATATCTGTCACTCAGGCTTATGAAGTGGTTAGCATGCTAAGACATCTGTGAGAAGGATGTGCTGTTAATGATGTCATTTCCTGTGCGGTGAATGAAATCTACATCTTGTGTTTCGTTACTGACATGACATGATATCTGGGAAACATCACAAATCAACTTATGCAAACCGCAACTGACAAGATGAAAAACTGAAACCAACTAGGGCTACAAATCTTCAAAACGCATTATAAGTTTTGTATAAACATTTAATGAGATATTAAACACAAAATAATAAATAAATCACAATGGGATGTATATAAATACATGAAACACTTATAATTTCATTGTGATAATAAATAATATCAAATTATAGAATCATAATACAAATACAGGAAGCTAAACACAAACATAATAAAGAATTAAATAGAATATAAAAATATTTAATATTTAATACATCTTAAACTTCATCTCACTCACTCGCTCACTCATTAACAAACATGACTAAACACTAAGAAATACAGTCTTGTATTGGTTTGTACAGGACAGGTGAAGGTTTTTTTGTGCAGGAAACTACCGACAGCAGTCAGCAGTGAGAGGATCCAGTATGAAGGTCAGAAGGGCTCTGATTGTTCTCATTGACACCTGAGGAGAGAGAAGCGATTGTTTTATCACTATGGCACCAAAAAGTTTGCTTTGATTTAATAGATGTCTTTGAATAAAATGTCAGTGGTTTAACTGTTTTAACACACACACACACACACACACACACTCTCCACATGTGTCCGCTCTGCCCTCCACACACACGCAAGTATCTATTGTTGGCATACTGAGGGCGGCTCTGGGTTTGAGGGTAAATGATGTGGTATTCTCACAGAGGGTGTCTCAGTCTCACAAAAAGCCACATATCAACACACCTCGCCTCAGACGCACTTCCTGTGTGATAACAGCCTCAAGCTCTTTGCGTTTCTCTGTAAGTTCTCGCTGTGTGGGACAAACACGAGGGGGAAACACAGAGAAGAAAAGTGTTATGACAGGAAATTGAAACTTCACACAGTTCACAAACTGAGTTACTTTTACCGTAAGGGAACCCCAGATTGTTTACTGCACTAGCAGCCCAAGAATGGGGCAGGTTGTGTTAAAAACCTTTAAGCAACTCACCTGCAGGAGACAGTATTTGACAAGCAGTTGCCTCTGTTTTTCTGAAGTGTTTCTGATAACATCCATCCTGCAGTCCAAACAAAAACATTCCATTTAGTCAAAGCATAATAATGTAGGACATAGAGAACTAGTGTTTACAAAGTAGTTGAGGGGCTATTGTGACAACAATTTCAAGACTTTATCAATATGAATATTAACATGAAACACACAACTGTTTTTAATAGCAGTAACTCGTACTTCAGCATGGAGGACTGTTGCAGTAGATCTGTGACCTGCTGCGGCGTCAATCCTGCGACATACACACTGTTGACTGTGATGATGACGTCACCTGAGGTCGGAGAGGAGAGAGAGTTCAGTCCGGCTGCTGTTGCAGGTGAGAGCAGAAAAATAGCAGGTTTATTGATAACTGACCTGTTGTTAATCCGGCGCTCATAGCAGGACTGTTTTCGTCCACACAACACACACACCAGCCCAGATCCTGTTCAGCACCGGCGGGTCTCCCATCACTGCTAGTCTACAGACAGGAAGACACAATACATTTAGCATGTAAGGTCTAGTTGTTCCCGGACAGACAATAATTCTTGAGGCAGGCGTGTAATTCGTGAATAAATGATGAAAGAATGAGGAGAGAGAGAGAGAAAGAGAGGGTGAGTAAAAAGTTACCTGGATGTCAAACCCAAAAGTTTCATTCTCTTTTCTTCTTAAAACGACACTTTTCCTGTTAACAGCAATAAAGGGATAAATGAACATGCTGCTCAGTTCTGCTTAGATTTGACTATTAAAATGACTTTCGTCGATGTATTATTATTAATATTATTATTATTACTTACTGTATGCATTGCTCTGCTGTCTTGTCTTCAGACTGCAGTACCTAAAATAAAATGGCATTTAATTCATTCAAAAGATTCTACAGCCTATGAAATAACAAATAAATAAAACACAAGCCAATTCTCTGTTTTAAAACAGTAAAACGTATATAACATTTAAGACATTTAACTATCAGCAAAACAGGAACTTTGAACTACTTACATTTTGTCTGTGACTGTCTGGGTTTTTCTTGGTTGTTTTAGAATCATTCTTGCTCGTCTGTGTTTTGTGTCCGGTGTTAAACAGGTTGTATGTGGTGCGGCTCTTTCCCAGCAGTTTGCGGATGTATCGTACGGATGCTGTCGTCCCAGCGTGAACCGACATCTCTGCAGCCGGCAGCCGCGCTGCTCCGGCTTTAACGCGCCGCTGAACGGATGTCACGTGACTGCGGTGAAGTCCCCGGGTTTCTCTATAATTTACTGTAAAGTCTGTCAGCACACAGTTATTGAGAATCACCGAAAACAAACAATACAAACAGACAATAAACCCTATAGACGTACAATAAATTATAATTAAAACATTCACAAATGAAAAACAGTAATAATATAACATAATGTAATATATCTTCTTCTCCTTTTGGCTGCTGCCTTTCAGTACAATGCAATATAACGATATAATATGATAATACAATTTTTATTATAATAATTTATCTCCTATCCAGTAGGTGGCAGCACCACCCGTCATCCGGCTCGTGTTACCGTTCAGTCTGCCGGGGAAGAGAATCTAGGCGTCCCCCTCCTGTGTGCTGGATTCCGCGACGTAAGCTTGTCGTTTTCCACATCTTTTATTAGTTTACGCCATATACGTAAAATGCCATTTTTATATGAATATCTCTTTAAATGCAGTTATTTTCCGTAATGTCTCCGACTCCTGCTTTTATATGTGGCTTATCTTCGCATAGGTGGTCCTGATGCTGCTTTTGTTACTAAGCGACCAGGGAGCCTCAGGCTCAGCGCTAACAGATAAACATGACAAAGAGTCCTAGGAGAATTAGACAAATATTCCCAGTGTTTCAAACGCTAAATGTATCCATGTTTGGTTTTTTAGCTGTAGATTGTCGATGATCTGTACAGATTTAGAAATGACCACATATCCAAACGTGATGATCTCATTCATTGTATCGCGATGGCACCAGTTCGCTTTTTGGTTGGGTGTTTAAGAAACGGATTAAATAGCAACAGTTAATCTGACCTGCTGTTTAGATTAAAGTTAAAAATAAACCCTAACTATATATATTTGCAGTTGCAGAGCCACCTGAAAAACCACAGATTACTGAGACACCAGCCATGTCTGCTGAGCCCAACTATCGCAGGACAAAACCAGGTAACGCTGCCTCCTCCAGCACAACCATACATACTTTCTCCAGACAGTATTTTTTGATTCCACACGCAGCTGCTTATTTTCTTTGGATATTCAAATTATGCAACATTATTTGCTTTGGTTAAAATGCTTGCAAAATATGCAGAAGGGACGCAAATTCAACCTCACTTTCAGTATGACATTGATGCAAAAATTGATCATGATTTTAGTGAATATTACTGTAAGCGTAAGTGTAAAATACTACAAACAACTATTGGAACTAATGGGAATAATTTATACATTTACATCATTATATTGTGTTGGTTTGAAGAAGACACTGTGTGATTTGTTTAAAATACTACTTTGACAAGGGTTTGTGATCACTAAGATTATAAGCTGTTTTCAGTTATTAAGTGTAATTCTTTGTATAATATTAATGGACAGAAGTGTAATTATTTCAGAAACTGTTTTTCTAGCTAATAATTCATTTAAATTTAAGCTTTAGCCTTCAGTCGCAACTGCAGTGTTTGGAATGATGTTTTCTCAAATCTAAACATATTCCCCAAATAATGTATTTAGTTAGCCCACCTTTGTCCCAACCACTTATCAAAACGCCACTGTTCCAGCCAGCTAAAGTCTATTAAAGTCTATTATTAACAAAGTCTATTTTAACAAAGTGCAAGTGCAAGTACTATACATGTCAAGTGCTTGACATGTATAACGTTTATAAGTTATATATAAGGAATAATTTTGCTGAAATATTATCGTTTGGTTTTAGGCGTTAGGACTCGCCACGCTAATACTAATGGAGCCTCTGGACCCACATCACAGATTCCGGGTTTGTGCGCGACTGCCAACACGACACCTGAGGAAAGAACCAAAGGGCGTCGCGTAGGAATTCAGGCCACTGACTCGGATTACGTTAAACTTGCAAAACAAGGCGGACAAAGAGGTGAACATGTCACGCCTGTGTGGGAAGACTTAATTTATGTTTCATATCTGATAATATTTAATATGGCTGTTACAACATGCTGGTTTTATTATGAAAATAAAGCAGTATGCAGTGTGTAAGTATGCATGCTATAACCTACTTCATTTGACCCACAATGCATTGCGATTGTGATGAACGAGCAAGAAATCTAATCACAGTTTAGCACATTTTACAATGATTTTCAAATGATGATTAAAAATGCAGTTTCCCCATATATTACAGTATATAACAGTCAATGTCATCCATATAATGAGGTCATGGGACAGTAGTACAGCATACTTCCATTTAAAGTGTTGTCACTTACTGCATACTGTGTTACTGTGTTTTAAACATACAGTATATATTCTGTGTACTCTGTCACGTCCGAGAGCGTTTCATTCCTGTAATTATGACCCTGCTTGTATTTGCTCTGTAGGCTTGCTGTGGCATGATGACCCTGTAGATGCTAAACCAGACACTTCCTGCAGACCCTCCAGCTGGTTCTCCGAGACGTCAGATGATCAACACAGGTGAGAAAAGTTTATAACAGCAGATGATGCCTCAGATACCAGCCTCGAGGCATTGTGATACGAGGCTCACAATGATCGTAGGCTTTAAATGAATCATCAGAAGAGCTTCGAAGGTGTTAGTTAGTCCCGGTAAAAGCCCGGACCACCTTTAAAAGATCACTGTGCTTCTCACTGTATGATAGAGGTGTGTGGTAGACAGACTGAAACCCCAAACCCTCATGCCGGGCGGTGTGACGCTGGGGTTCAACCATGTGATCTTATACTTGCAGCAGCTACAAGGCAACAACCCCTGATGGATTCAGCAAGGGTCCGTCTAAAGGGGCCGTACAGCAACTGGAGCCCCCATTCGGAACTGATAACTGTTCTGCCTGGGACAGGGAGACTGACAGTAGTGGGGGTAAAAACAAGGTGAATTAGTCCAGACAGTGACGGCCTGCTCACACACAGGCATCACTGAAACCGCCCATGCTTCCTCCCGCCACCATTTTATGCCCAATTCTTCAGTTCAGTCGTCTTCATTTCAGTTTTTCTGCAATTGGAGCAACTGCATCAGTTTTTTAATAATGTGACGCTTGCTGTAATTTTTGTTTCTCATTGTTGTAGCTCATTATTGCGATTTTTGACAACATACTTGATTTATTTTTCTCTCACGGGACTTTTGTTTGGAACAGATTTTGCACCCTGTTTTTCATTGAAAATTTCTGTTTATAAATCACACTGAAACTACATACTTATCTTTTCTATGCAGTGCTGAAAAAGCGTGAAATATTCCACACAATAATTTGGTTTAAAGTTATTCTGAAGTTGGGCTTTGATCTATTAAACACTAATATGATACTTCAGACATTACATCTAGTGTAGAACAAGACTTCTGTATAAAATCAGTCATATTTTCCTGTAGAGCCCTGACTTTACATATTTCTGACTCAAATTACTGTTGCTATGACTACAAGCAAAGTAATCCACATCAGTCAGAATCTGTGTTTCTCCCCCCACAGCATCATCATGAGCGTCATAAACAGGAAATGGAATCATCCAATGAAATCATCAGTCATTTGTTATTGTTCATTCATCTGTTTTGATTTTTAATATGCTTGATGCTGTTTTCATTCATTTGTGAATTTTCTTTTGTTTTTCTGGATTAATTTATTAATTGTGAATTTGTGTTTGTCCACAGCATTGTTTGATATCATGACACTGTAAATAATCATAAATTGATCAGAAATTAATGTCTTCACACTAAAGATCACCTCAGGGATGCAGAAACTGTCGCTAAGCCAGAAAGAAATTGAGGAGGTCAATAAGTTCAAAAAGATGTAAGTGTCTCTTTAAATTTCCATTCACTACATTTAAAAAAAAGCTCCATTCTTGATGTTTTCACCATCTGTTTAAATACAATGTTTGATCATTAAAGATCCCATGAGAAGAAGTCGGCGGCTCCGGTCAGCATGTCCAAACTGCTGAGCTTCGGTTACGTTGAGGAGGAGAAAAAATCTCCCAATGATGACGATGCTTCAAGTGAGAGTTGTGTTTATTATCACATTTACAAGAGTTGTGTTTATTATCACATTTACAAGAGTTGTGTTTATTATCACATTTACAAGAGTTGTGTTTATTATCACATCTACAAGAGTTTTTTATCATCACATTTACAAGTGTTGTGTTTATTATCACTTTTGCAAGGGTTGTGTATATTATCACATTTACAAGGGTTGTGTTTATTATAACATCTACAAGAGTTGTGTTTATTATCACATCTCCAAGAGTTGTTTATTATCACATTTTCAAGAGTTGTTTTTATGATCACAATTGCAAGAGTGGTGTTTGTCACATTTGTATTGCATTAGCCACCCATAAACTCAGTAATCTGGCTGGCATGAAATATAAGAAGTCAAACCCTTGACATAAGTTTAAAACTGCTGTATGTTTTTTGTATTTAAGGCATGACCTCTGAGCAGACCAGCACCATCGCACCAGAAGATGAATTAGAATAGAAGACGTGGTTTCTTCATAAATGTTCTTCTCACAAACTCACTTGCTCTTTTCATGCAAACATACATTTTTATCATCTGATAAACATTGTTATTATCATTTTATCTAAATAACTTGTTTGTGTTATGCTCACATATTTATGGTGCTTGTGATCTAACGCTGATCAGAATAACTATTTATACCCCTAGAAAGAAACAATATTTGAAAAGACTACAGGGTATGAAGTCAATTGTACATGCATTGAATGTTGATGCCAAGGTGTAACTAATTCTTCTGAATTTCATATTATTAATTTATTGTAAGCACTCACGATACGCCAGAACCTTCCAGAACATTTGAGATAGCACAGTTGATCCATTTATCACACATAGACAGGCAGGATGTATTTATGTCACGATAAACAGCCTTTTCCCATCTCACAGTGTCAATGAATTCGACAGAAATGTGTGTAAGATGCAAACCATCACAAAATCACACTTAGTGGCTTTATGTTCCTGGTTTGAACACTTTTGAGTGCTCTTATGCCCCGATTAGCTAGTAAAATGCATTCTGAGCACAAGAGAAACAGCTTACATGAAATAAGCCCATGAGGATTCGAGAACAGGACGGGGTTCAGGGAGTTTGCGATTGTGAATGTCTGTTTTGTTGTTAGCATAGATGTGATAGTGAATAATAATCTCAGATTCTGTCGTTTAGTGTTTAATGCTGGATAATTTTGTTTCTTCTACCTTCTTAAGAGACGTTTACACATGCGGTCGGTTTATATCTATAAATGATAATTGAATAAAGTTGCATGTGCATGTATTGCTTTGTTTCGTAAGGGTTGTTTTTACCGCAGTAGTTTAATACACATGTAGTCTATGGAATGCTAACAAAGACTGTAGATTCTGTCCCAGTTAGCTGCAACAACACTAGAGATTTCTAATCATTTATCATAGCCTTGACATGGACATTTAACATTTGTCCTCTACAATTAATCTTCTGTAATAGTTACATGGATGTCAAACAATAGTTAAATGTTATAGGAGATGGTTGTTTTCAGAACAGAATCATTCAACTGCGTCTAGAATACCAGTCGTGCCATTTGAGACAACCTGTGCCATTTAAATATTTGTTTTAGTCCATGCCCTGCATATTTTGTAATGCAATTATATTTGTTCACTGAGATTCAATGGCTCAATTTAATATATAAACAATGGCCGGATATGGTCTATAAAACTAACCCAGATAAAAGAGTTTTGCTGAGATTCTCAAGACAGCCCTAGAGTTGGAATTTGGCTTCTTCAAACAGGTCCATGACTCAGTAAGACTGGTTGGCAGAACATGAGAAGTTTTAGGTATTAGGTATGAGTCTTGGGTATGTATTATTGTTAAAGCCATTGCATTATATATATGTTTATATATTGCATTATTATTTTTTAGTGTTGGTGGGTTAATACTGGTAATTAAAACTGTAATATGTATTGAAAAGCAACGTCTATAATATAAATATAACACAGTGTGTTAAACACACCGACCGACAGTTGAATTAGTTTGTGCAATGAAACGTCATCCTAACAGAAACTCCCACCGGGAAATTTCCCTCTATCCACACGATGGCAATGTTGCCTAAGGTTCGCTTGGAAAACCCTTAAAACGCATTTTATTAAATCGGGCTAACCGGTCTTCACCAAAGTTATGTGCCATAATATAACCCAAAAACATGAAAGATGAGTCAAGATACGACAAAAAACACAGTTTAACGAAAGCAAAGTGCTGATTTTACAAAAATAATAACGTTGCTCGCATTAAGAAACAGGAGATCAGAGGTGGATTCATTGTTGCAGCCGTATTTTTCATGCACTTGGACGGAAACCCCTTTTTCCCATTTAAATGTCCTGAAACAGCATCTCTCCGTGTGAAGCGTCTACGTCACGCGCGCTGACCCTCTTGCTCATGGAAGCGCGCGAGACTCCGCCGGAGCCGCCCGTTCATCGCGTGAAACGCCTTTGAGAGGAACGACATCCTGCGATCCTCTGTTAGATGGACGCATCCGTCGCCGCCAGTAATTTGCGTTTCGGAGGTGTTGCGGTAAGTGCGGCGATTTCGCGCGGCGTTGCTGACATCTGGCGCGCGGTGGCGAGGAGAATTCAGCGCTGAATCTCGCCAACGCGTGTCGTATCTGCGGATCTCGCGCATCGCTCGATCGGTCATTTCACAGTTGCTGTAACAGATACTTTGATCAATGCACGCGCACACAGGCGTGTTTGTAGCCGCCTTGAACCTTCTGCACGTATGCATGCTGGTGTCTTTACTGCACTGATCGCCTGCAGAAAATATGCAGTAATCCTACAGCTATGCTTACAGAATCGAACCGGTGGTCTTTATCAATGCATGCAGCTGCCTAACTTGAGCAGGATGTTTCGCCTCCACCTCTAATCGACTTACCTACATCTCCCATCATCACCATTATCTTTGACCCTTCCCGTGTCCCTCTGAACGCTGCATGGCGCATCTGCCCCATCTGTTCATCAAATATTAACCTGGGAAAGACACTGGGCTTGATGCACGGCTCGTAATTACAATGGTTTATGACATACGCCCGTGAACTACACCATTACTGCACTGGTGGATGCTGTCAATGGGACTCTGGCTGGACCACCTATTACACACTTTTCTTTATGCATATTTAAGCGTCTCTCTCTGTTGTTGCTCTTTAATAATTTGAGCTCGACGGAATCGAGACGAAGTCGGTCTCGGTTCGGATTGTGGTCGCAGTTT
>JBAJNP010009207.1:0-18587 GCA_036877545.1 Yasuhikotakia modesta
AGTTTTAACTTTTAAGTTTTCCATTAATAAACAAGATGTAGTTTGTGTCATGACAATGTATTTCAGATTGCCAGATTTCAAATTCTCTAAACTGATTTAAAATAAACTTTGTCTTACAGTGTCTTTGTTTCAGGTATTTACTACAGTAATAACAGTAAATTATATATAATTGCAAACTAACCCTAAACCAAACCCTTATGCTAACCTTAACCCATAGCAAGGACATGTTGATTATATAACTTAATACCTAAATGTATAATTACATATTAATATACATATATACTGTACATATAAGGAATTTGATTTCAGTTCAGACGTTGGATGAACGCATTTTTTTTGCATTATTTGGAAGTTTGCAAGGAAAGAATGTAGGTGAATCTTTGAATGTTTGTGTATCATCACACCAGCCAGTGTGTTTTTTACACCACACAATCAAAAACATTAACAATATTAATGCAGAGAAAGATTCTCACGGATTAAAACTGTGTTGATGGTTCAGTGTGAGCAACAGGCTAAACTTGGAATTATTATTTGTTAAAAATCATCATTTTTCTCAAATCTGAAATTACTCTCATTACTGTATTTGTATGTGAATGTATTTGATTCCAGCTGCTGTCGGTGCATCATGTCCTCTCAGCTCTGGCTATATGGAGGAGTGGAAAGTGCCGGAACACTGCAAACAGATTCACAGGCAGAGCATGAAATCAAACATGCAGGACAGAGAGCCGTTGTACTCAAATGACCCATGACCTCAGCACTCATAGTGCATGACTCAAAACATGACTTATTTACTTTCATTGATTGCTCAAACTATTGATTTTGTAATTGAACTCAACTGTGTGTGTCTGACAATCTTCAATTAAAACAACAAGTAGAAGCAGTAATTACAGATGCAATCTCAGTTCTGCTGTTTTTGCTCCAGTGCATATTTTTAATGATAGTTTTATTTTTGAATATATGTTCTGTATACAGTACAGACCTTGACTGCAGGATGTTCCTGGTACAGTTTATTGATCACACATGGACTGTGTGACAGTATGTTGTAATAGTGGAGTATGTTGTCACACTGCATTGGTCGGCTGTTGTAATGGAGTTTGTCATTAAAGAAAGTTTTATGATAAAAACAATTTAATTGTTTTGGCCATCCAGCACAATATATAATATAGATAATACATTAATAATCTGTCTAACATGTTTGGCACAAAATCATAATGATAAACATGATTGTGTTGTATTCATATAAATCAAGGTAAAAATATTATGCCATTTTATATTTATAACTTTATCCTGGAAAGTATTTGAGTGTCGCTGGCATGTTTATTTTTCCCACTAATGCTAAATTTGTGCTAAATTTTCCACAGTTTCTCTCTACAGGCAGTTCAGCCAGACTGCAGCATATTTAAATGTACACGTTGCATTTAAATCATCTTGTGTATGAGTGTTTGTTTGTTTGTGTGTGTTGTACTGTCATTGCTATTCACTGTGAATGACTCAGTATAATCTCAGCATGTAAACTTGCTCAACAGAGCGAGAGGTTTCGACGAAACAGTCATTCATATTTCCTATAAAAATAAATGGTTGAAAACATGAACAGAAGGAAAAACACAAAGTGAAAATGACATCAATGTGTGAACATCAATATACATCCCATGGAAAGATAAAGTCACTGTTTATTCACAAATAAGAGTTTTAAGTAGTCTTAAGAAAAACAAAGTCCTTTTGAAAATGTACATGTAGCTCAGTTTGGTGATGTGGTAGCAGCAAAAGGGTTGTGGGTTTGATTTTTCAGTTAATACACTAATAATAAACATATAATATGAAGGCGCTGTAAGTTGCTTCGGATATAAGCTGGTTTTCCAACGGCATTGGAAACTGTGAACTTGAGCTTTTGCATGATGTTACATCCACACCAGCAGGTGGCAGTATGAGTCCAACTCAAGTTCAGCTGCCACAAAGTGTCACATGACAAAAAGCATAAAAAACCTTTTTAAAAAAACCTAATTAAAGGATTTAAAATGATAACAAAATTTAGTTGTTATACTTACTGACATTTATACAATGCATAAATAAAGAAGTTACAAACTTATTGTCCTTTTTTAAAAGTTTTTAGCTTTTACAAATTAATTGTTCTAAAAAGCAAAGACAGATTTTCTTATTTGTTTCTCATTCACTGTTTTTACACACAAGTAAAGCTTCTTATTTTAATTAGTTGAGTAGATTTTTAGTTGAGAAGTAAATAAATCCTCGGATTTGAATAATTGAGGTGAAATATGATTTTAAGTGTGATATGAATATGATATGAACTGTGCATGAGTAGATTGACAAAATCATTATAAACATTAAAAACTCAAAACAAACAAAAGAATACAAACCGCATCTGATCATCACATGAAATGTGATCTTATCAATTAACTTGCTAATCACCTCATTCATTATGTAAAGGATGCGGATGCTAATATTCAGTAATTCAGTATTACAATCACATTAGATTACAGCAGTTATTTCCCCCACAGCTTTAATTACTGAGCTGCACACTAACATTAAATGGTGCTTCTGGGAAATTTGTGGGATTTCATAAATCTAAATTAAAGACAAAACAACTGCTTCATTTCAAAGCTTTGCATTTTATTTAAATAATTATAATGAAATGTATTCAGATAAACCCACACAATATCTGTGTGTGTGTGTGTGTGTGTGTGTGTGTGTGTGTGTGTGTGTGTGTGTGTGTGTGTGTGTGTGGTTGGGGGGGGATTTTCGCTGGGGGTCTCCCAGTCATCTGCCAGCGCTCTCACTGGTTTCCATGGCAACAGAAATACAGAGTAAAGGCACGTTCTCCATGCAATGCAACAATTTCATTTCTCTTACTCTCTGTCCCATCCCCCATGTTTCCTCTGGCCCACCCCATTCTTCCTTTCTTTCTTTTCTTCCACTCACACTCTTCCCAAAACAAATAAAAAAAACTCTGTGGATTAAGTTTTGAGTAGTAAAATTAAACAGGCCACAAAAAAACAGAAGCAAAAGTTTAGGACTGAAGTTTTTAACTGAATTAAAGGACAAATTCAGACAGACTGTCTAGAAAATTATTTATGGGTGGCATGAAAACTATGAGGGGTGGCAACACTAAAACGTCCACGGAAACTAAAACCGTCCATGCATAGCTTTTGTATATATAGCTCTTGTATGTTTACACACACACACACACACACACTGTATAGAATTGTTATGTGGCTAATGCAAATGTTATCAACTAATACCAACACAATTCACATACATTAACACACATTAACTCTTATATTTGCTTAATAAAACTATTGATAAAATGATGTTGTAATGATGCAACATCCGCAACCAACAAGAACAACTTCGTTCAGCCTTAAAACACAAGAATCTCCTTTGATGTGCTTCATAGATAACAGGCGTTATATGGAAACATGTACATGAATATATGGTGTTTAAGAAATTAACGTTTCATTTAGGACATATTTCTCTTAATATGCACATGTTTATAACTGAGTTATGGCCTGAAAAACGGAGTATTTATATAGAAAATTAAAAATGTCAAAAACAACAACTGCACATTTGTGTTAAGAACATCATATGATCATATCTGGTAGAAATGTGTTCTTCAAAATAAAGCAAAAAACTAAAACATTGGTGAAATTGTGAGATAAAATACAATAAACAAAATTGTCTTCCAATATCAAACTCCTGTTTCTCCTCCACAGTAACTGTTGCTAGGGTCAGATTTAATTCACTCACCTCATCGCGCGAGTTAGTAAGTTAGTGGCCAATGGGTTTAATTTTAGTGACGCGTCGCCACCTGCTGGATAAATACTTAATACTTCAGCTTAACCCGCTTCGTTTGTTTAAACACTGAAAATAAAGCGGATCACTGACACAACCGCCGTTCAGTGATGATAATACAAAGTCTTATAGATTTACAAGCTGATATTTGCCGTGGGAAATAAACCCATGTTTCTGGGTTGTGTGGTTATTGATTGTATGTTTAATAAAATGTTAATTACAAAAAACTAATACAATGTTTATTACCGTTGCGTTTCAGTATCTCTGAAGGTAACAGCGCGACCGCAGCAGTTAAATCAGCTTCCTTTAGTGAGACGAGAGGCGTGACGTATCGCACCCCGATCCGCTCGCATGTAACGGAGCCTCAATGACAGAGTTTGAGGGGCCGCGATGAACTGAACCGCATTGGGTAAGTGCTGCTCTATACGATCTCCTAAGGTTATGTCTGAACGTTGATTAAACGTAACATTAACTTCCAGAATAAAACCAGCACTGGTCACACTCAGATTTGACTCTCCGGGAACTGGGTTCAAACTGAGCTGCTGTTGAAACAACAGGATTATTTCTGCCATGTCTTCAGCTGTTCGTACAGCGCTGGCAGGAAACCACACAGGAGGTAGAAAACACTGGAGCTTCACGTTGACTTTGAGAACTTGCTGTTCTAAAAACACAAAGATGTTTTGAGAAACAGACTGTGTGTAGGACGTATAAAGATGGTTTTCAGGTAAAAAAGACGTAAAGCCACACAAATGTGGCTGTAGTGTTTTATAAGCCTGGAGATGGTTTCTGTGGCAGAAATAGGTGCCATTTATATTTGATTTGAACATTATTTTGGTGTCTTTGTACATAAATAAAACAAAACAATACTTATGTTAAATGTAATATAAGCACAACAGTTCTAGTGAGAGAAATGCACAGTTCTGTGGTGTTAGATCTTAATCTTTCTAACACAATATATTACATTTTTTATTTGACATTTAATGTTTTACTTTTACGATTCAACATGAGTTTCATTCATTCGGAACTGATCTGATGTGGATATTATGAAACATGTAAAGTTGTTTCCTCCTCACGGCCTTTATTTTTATTTCTTCACGTCATTCAGTCAATGTAAACACAGTTATTGAAGAGTTGTGTTTTAATGGCATGATTTAGTTTAAAACACAGGTGTGTTTCCGTTACGGAAGTGACTGTGTGACGGCACTCATGTGTGATGTCCAGCGAGTTTAAATGAAACCATCTTTTATAAAGAAAGAAACAAACAAACAAACAAACATATGTGTCTTCAAGAAATAAACGTGTGTGTATCCCTCGGTCACATGATATTATATGTATGAAATACAGGAACTTTAAATGTCAAGCACTGGAACATGTTTCACCAGACAGCAGTTTCCAACCACACATTTTTACCCATAACACCATTGTTTCAGTGGCACAAAGGTTAAGGGTGTAATCTTAGTATTCAGAGATCACCATAAGCTGATTTTAGGGGGATTTATTAAGTGTTTTTTACACTGTCACACCGTGGTGCTGTAAAACGATTATTTTGTTTGTTTGAGCATCCTGACCAACTTCACACAGCAGCAACGGCTCAACCAATGGCATTAGTGTGGGGCAGGACTATTAAACAGTCTGACAAATGATAGATGGGGAGAGTGTTTGGGATTTTCAGTTTGATATTGATTGTGTTTGAAATGATACAGTTGAAGAGCAGCGCACGACTGTGACTGATCCTGTCTGTCGTAACACGTGTGCTAAAGAAACAACATAATGTCTGTGGCAGAATTATACAGAACAGTAAAGCGTCGCAGTGTAATGTAATTCCTCTCATCCAATCAGATCACCAGATCTAACTGTTGTGTAAAGTTCTGGAATTAACACAATCACTTGATGAAATATATGTACAAATTTCACATATGTGAAATGGTTCTCTGTATAGGTTTGAACATTTGGAAAGAATGACATGATAACGTGTGTTAATCTGTTTTCTCATGCATCTTATTAATCACTGCTAACTATCAGACCAAACTATCAGTCATAAACACTTCCTCTCTTATTTGTTTACACAAACTCACGCTTTTATGCTTTTAACTCTCACATACAAATGCACAACTTTGTTAAGATCATATTTGTCTGTCTTATCTTGATGGTCAATCACAGCTGGTTAATCACAACTGGTCAATCTGCAGTCAGATATTTCTGTGAAGTGACTTAACCTGTAAACTGTCCCAGGTAACTGATTTCCTAGTTCATAAGTTTCAAAATTAACCACTTCAGGTTTTCACTGAACCACTTTTGTAACTTTAACTGTTCAGTACTTGTTTTGTACAGAGCAGAACCTTCACAAAAATACACACATGGATTTGCACCTGTAATGCATGTGAAAGTAACTCCACATAGAATAACAGTAAACATGATAACGGCACAAAGTGATGGATTTTGAACCCTGACTGTCCCCTTAAGAATCATCATGAGTCTGACTTCCTGAGAAGCGTGTGAAAGGTCAGATGTGTTTGTAGTTTAAATCCAGTGTGTGTCTGTGTTTGAGTTCAGTGGCGGTTTGATGTAACTTTGAGACTCCTGGTTTCATGCTGAGGCTGTTCAACTGCTCAGACCGGAGAGTCAGTTTTGACCTCACAGGCTGTTTGATGAAATATTAACGTCACTTTCAGAGAGACAGTAAAGGCCGGAACGCTGTGACATTAAATTTCTCTGCTTTGTGCCCTGCTGGTTTCTCTCTATCTTTCTGCTACAGTTTGTCTAAGCTTGTGCTAGCAGCAGGTAACTTTGGGTTGAGACTTGCTATCTGCGTTACAGTTTTTCCATGCAACAGGAAGTGTGGTTTGAGCTGTCAGTCAAATGACAGGAAGTACTTGGCAGTCACAGAGCAAAAAAAACGGCATCCAAACAACTGCTATAATATTTCAAATCTTCACACCGAAACTTTTAATATAAGAATCGGTGTGTTTTAATTACATGTTTTGATTTTTACAGGGTGAGATTTGAGACGTATTTGGACCTTGAAAACTCACTTGACTTCAATCATTTACCTTAAAAATGTTTGAAAAGTTCATATTTCCCCTTACATTGTGGAAAAATGTAGAGTGTAGCTTCGGTCATGTATAAACGGCGGTGTGTGACGACACACACACAGCTTAGAGGTCACACAGTGTGTGTATGAGTGGCCATGATGTGTGTGTGACTCAGGAGGAAAGTAAATCCTGGGCGGCTGTTCGGATGGGAGTTTTGTATTTCACATCTATAAATAGTTCTTTCTTTCTTTCTATTCCTCTCCCGTCACCAGTTACTCCACATTTCTCAGCTGGTGAGTACAAGTTAACTTCTCTTTATCTTTTAAATCCATCAGCAGTGAAGGGTCAGTAAGTGTTTATTTCACTCAGTTTTTGGCATGTATTAAATGATTTGTGTCTGTGTGTTGTTGGCATGAGGGGGTTATAAACTGGGGTCATGTTAATTTAAGGGCATGTGAAACATTGGGAGAAGTTAAAACACGTCTGTTGTTTTGATCTGGTAACCGATCGTCTTTCATTACACAGGAGGGATATTGTGATGATATTGGATTTGCTGTCAGTAGATTATTGTGTTTATGTTATTGGTTTTCCAGCTGTCTGTAGTCTTGTTCTGTAGTTTAGTTCTGGTTCAGTAGTTACTCATTTTAACAGACTGGGTAGTTTTGGTTCAGTAGTTATATAAATTTGTGACTACTCTACAAAGATGTAATGTTTGTATATCTGACTGTTTCCTAACCAACGACCTGTTAATTATTAAATATAATGTTTGTTATGTTGATTATGATATATTTTTAAATTTAAAGGATGAGAAACTGTTATATTGGCCTTTTACACTGAAAAACTGAAAAAAATGATGTACTATAGAATGTTTCTAAATGATAATTTATACACCACAAAACAATATGATTTTATTACCATAAAACATATTTGTTTCTATTTTCCAATGAAACTGTTTATATAGTAATTTAAATGTGTCCAAAAATTTCAATAAACTTATCACTGCAGTTTGTAACTTGTAAACACACGGTACAAACTATGGATTCATTTACATATTAACTGTATTTTTATTCTTTTTTGTAGTCTTTTCCAAATTTGAGGGATCATCATTCAGTTTTCATCCTGACATCAAAGCTTCTAAAACGGTTATAAGAGACAGAACTGAGATACCTGCTCACTTCATCTGAGGGGACACTAAACAACACACACACAGACTTACAGCTGGGACTGTAGAAGGTGTCAGATAGAGTCTGAGAGCTGAGACACGGGACTCATATAATGGACACTATAGATGTAAACACAAGCAGTGAATAACAACTCAAGCGTGTGGCTACTGGAGAAAGTCTTTAAACACACTGTATCTCAGTGGCTGCAGCTGCAGAACCATGTCTCCGTTCCTGAGAATCGGTTTCTCCAGCTTTGAGATGGACCCAGGACTCGCCTACCATGAGGAAGTTCTCAACCCATACTGCGCCGTCTACATGAAAGAGGCCGTGGAGACTGGTGAGATACTGTTAACACATACAAATATAAACACATGATGATGTTACAGACACACAGTGTGTCTTCAGCTACAGGTGTTCATTAGCATCACTAAAAATGACAAAAGTTTAAAAAGAAAAAATTTTTTATTTAGATTTGAAATATAATTTCCATCACAGAATGGGAAGTGATTGAGATCTGTTGGAAGTGACACTGATGTGGCGGAAATAACATTTAACATTGAGAGTATTTCTGTCTGAATGCTTGTGACATGCTGTTGCTGCAAGTTTTATATGTTAGTGTGAATATGTTTAAATATTTGTCTCAAGAAAATCCTGTTTCGTGTCACTGTCAGTAAAGAGGTGATTTTTGTTTTTTCCTATCAAACGCATCTTTCAAGTGATTCATAGAGCCGTTTATCACGACCACATCCTACAATTTCAGAAAGGCTACTTCTTAGTCACTGTGTGTTTCACTCTGTGAAAAAAACACAGTTTAGAATATAAGCTGAAACTATGTAGATGCATCAAATGCAGTTAAACCTCGAATCACAAATCTCTTCCATCTCTATATATACCTGTCCATATGCAGAGACACCTTTAAAACACTCACCATTTGGTAAGTCAGTCTGCATTGATTATTACAGGCATAAATCACATTGTTTCTCTAATTAGATTAGTTGAATTCTTCTGTTCATATGTGACCCATGCCTGTAAAATGAGCTGTAATAAGTTCAGATCTAATATCAGCTAAAAGTGAAACAAGAAAAAAAAATTTGCCCTCGTCTAGTGATGCAAAACTCCAAACAGCAGGAAGGCATTTAACACTTCATTATTGTAAGTTTCTTGATCTTGTGAATCTTCCAAAATCTTTTCTTTGTTTTAATAATCCATGAAATACTGCTGTTTTTCCTGCTCTCCTCTGGACGACCAGTGCATCAGACGTTCATTTTTTGTCAGTTTCTATAAATCATGCATCCATTTGTACGTTTTGAAAATGTACTCTTTTTTTAAAAATTTGCACATTGTGACTAATTTTGTCAGTCCAGGTTACATATTTCTGAGGTATTTTCATTTATCGCACACAGAGTACTTTGCATATTATTTCTGTCGTTTTGCGTCACCCTTCAAAGTTTGTAAAATGTGGGTGTAAATCAGAAGAGCTTTCAGGAAACGAATACTTTTGATTAAATAAAATGATAAGCAATCACACACATATCGTAATCGAATGGTAGCGCTGACACAAGGGTTTCCGAGCAACCCCTCTCTTTCATTTTCTACAAGCCACAAGAAACCACAACCACAAGAATCTATAACAATCTAAAGCGCAAGTCATTCTCCAACCCTTAACATATTTACACCTTTATGGTGAAGAACAAAGTGCTAAAATAAGTCTTTTTGGTGGATGTTAAAAGACACATTTAAATAGGAAAATAACATGCATGAATCACTTAACCCATGTTTAAAACATGCAAAAACATTTTAGATGAAACTTAAAAAGTGTGTCTTAAATGCCACAATGGGGCAAGTGGTCAGAGGAAAGGGGTCGAAAAATAAGAGTGCGTGAGATGAAGAGATGACATGTATTGCTGTGACATAGAACACATTCTGTTCCGGTAATGTTGTGCAGTAAAACACACAGGCAAAAATCTTCCTCGTGTCTCCATTGTGTGGACCTCTAACATGGTGGCATGTCTGTGTGTTTATGTGTGTATATGTACAGAGAAAGGTCAGGTGTACAAGCAGAAGCGGCCCACCATGTATCCCCCCTGGAGCAGCACGTTTGATGCTCACGTCCACCGGGGGCGAGTGATGCATGTGGTGGTGAAGGACAGAACGGCCGAGCTGAAGTCAGAGGCCACTGTCCAGCTGGACACACTCGCCTCACGCTGCAAGAAAGAGAACGGCAAACTGGAGATCTGGGTGAGAGTGTGTTTGTTTGTTTGTGTTAGTCTGTGTGTGTGTTTGTGTGTGTGCGCGTATGTGTGTCTCCTACGGTAGATGTCATTTTCAGCTAAAAGCAAATGAATAAACTGTTGAAATCTACGGAGCCCCGGAGGGGACATTACAAAAAAAAATCAGGTAGAAAAAAAAGTCAGGTAGAAAAAAATAAAAAGTCAGGTAGAAAAAAAAGGTAGAAAAAAAGTAAGGTAGAAAAAAAAAGTAAAAAAAAACAGCGACTCCAGTGGCGTAAGCGGTTAAGCCTATGTATCTGTCTTTATTGACGCAGTTTGATCTGTGTTCCAATCCGCATTCTGCCACCCGAATAGGTGGCATCTATTTAATAATTTTAATTATCATTTGCACGTATTATGTTATTATTGTATAATGTTTTATCATGTAGTACAATACTGAGGTGCAGATAATTACCACTTTTTGCAATAAGTGGTATAAACTGCAGAAAGCCATGCTATGTAGTAACAAATTTGTTTATATAGTAACAAATATGTTTATATAGCATTTTACGCTATTTGCACTTAGTCCAAAGAAAATACTTTATTGTTGCTATTTACACTAAGTGTTAATAGAAGGCGGATGCTATTTACAAGAAAAACCCAACATTTTTATACCTTGAATTCACTGTAAGTCGCTTTGGATAATTTACATTCATTGGCAGACGCTTTTAAGTAAACGTTCATAAACATTCATAAACTAAAATAAAGTCCAGAAAGCGCACGAGGCGCAACTGTTTTCAGAAAGCAATCATCATTTTGTTTACCCACGATTGCCATTTGGCCTTCACCATCAGATGTTCATGAACGTTTACTTAATTTCCATTCATTTTTTTTTGTAATGTCCCCTCCGGGGCTCCGTAGAAATCTGCAGTTTATGTTAAATAAAATAAAAACTTTTGTCAGGGAGGATAAGAGCTTCTGTGCAACTAAAAGTAATATGTGCACATTGTTAATTAATAATAATTACATTTATTTATGAAATATCTCTTAAAATAAAATATAATGCCAAATGTTTTCATTACACCAACAAATGTAACACACTAACAGATGTAACACAGTAACAAATGTAATACAGTAACAGGTGATACAGTAACAGATGTAATACAGTAACAGGTGATACAGTATGATTGAAATTATCAAAAAGTTCAGCAAAAATAATTGTGAGAATTATTATGTGGAACTTTCTGTTAAATATTTTTACTGTAAAGCAAAAATAATGAATCGTGTGTTAAGATGTGATTGTATGCCACAGGTGGAACTAAAGCCACAGGGCCGCTTATTAATGGAAGCCCGATATTTTCTAGAGAGAAGTGGTGAGTCTTTATTATTATTAATATTATTATTAAGGGTTTTATAACTTTATTGAACCGCTGGTGTAACAGTCAGGCATCGTGTATTTTGATATCATAAGCACATGAAAGGCTAGGGGTGTGTCTGTTTGTTTAGATGCTGCGGGTCACGGCGAGGCAGATGGAGAGAGTGAGCGCGAGAGGGAGGGGACGTTTGCTCTGCGTCATAGACGAGGAGCCATCAAACAAGCCAAAGTTCATGTGGTGAAATGTCACGAGTTCACCGCCACATTCTTCCCTCAGCCCACCTTCTGCTCCGTCTGCAAGGAGTTTGTCTGGTACTGGTTAACATCATCTGCATGTCAGCTAACTAACAGAGTTAGTTAAGTATTAGTAGTTAGTAGAATAACTACTTGAAGTTACTTCTTTTTGGTACAGATAGTCTGTTGGGGGTCCATTATGATAAAGTGTGATCCAAACCAAGGTCTGCTGATGCTTAACTAGTACTCTAACTATCATAGCTAGTAATGATAGTTAGTTGACAGTCTACATACAGTCTGTCTATAAATAATACAGTAAAGAATCTGTTCTCATTCATCATCATTATTTGGGACACATATGATATTATTGGCCAATATTAATTTTTTCCTGCCCACAGGGATTACAACAGAGGAAAAGTTTGTCAAAAAAAAATCCATTATAATGAAACATGTTTCTTTAAAATAACATGAAATATTTATGAATACGGTGAATGTGCTCATTTCTGCTTTCATGTGCTAAGCTGTGTTAAAACCTTCTCTTGTTCCAGGGGGCTGAATAAACAGGGATATCAGTGTCGACGTAAGACGTTTTTCACATCCTCATTGTTTCTCACTTCCCAAAACTGTTTCCAAATCAGTTTCCATTGAAGTGCTGTCTGACTTCTGCCTACAAACTTCTCTGTATTTCCCAGAATGCAATGCTGCCATCCATAAAAAGTGTATCGACAAAGTCATCGCCAAATGTACAGGTTCAGCTGTGAACAGTAAAGAAACAATGGTAACTGCATTCAGTTCGAATCATTTGTTTTTGTTTGTCATATATGACATTATTTGTTGTAATGCCTACAGTAATTATACTGTAAAAATTACTTTAAAAAATAGCTGTAATGAGTTTTATTAGGGGATTAATGTGCTTAATTCAATAATTAATGTTTAATTATAATGTTTTTTATCCATTATCCATATTTATGCCAGTACAGTTACATAATTATTATATTCCACACACTTCTCAAGTATAATTCAGCTGGTTGTGACCCGGTTTCAAACCTGAGAACTTTGAACTATTTGTGCAACACAAAACTAATTATAGCTCCAGCAGAACTCCAGCAAGTGTCTGATGAAAGCAAATTGAGAAATGAGACTTGAGAAATGAGACTGCTTCCTTTTAGTAATTACATTAAACTGATTCACATGGAAAACAGTTGCTGTTTTAGAAACCTTCCATGGTAACAGTGTATATGTGTGTGCTTTAGAATGATGTCACCATTAAATCTGTGTGTGTGTGTGTGTGTGTGTGTGTTTCAGATCCACAAGGAACGCTTTAAGATTGACATGCCACACAGATTTAAAGTGTATAACTACAAGAGTCCCACCTTCTGTGAACACTGTGGCACCTTGTTGTGGGGTCTCGCTCGCCAGGGTCTCAAATGTGAAGGTGATTTATTATGTCATTTAGAAATGTCTGAGGGTCAGTTTGAAATCACAGGATAAATTAATATATGCTGTATGATGGGACAAGGTTAGTAGTTTTAAGGTTTAATGTGGCATATTATAAATCAACAATAATGAAACTGGCAATCCACTGTTGCCACTGTTAAAGACACTGCAGGCAATTTCTGAAAGGTTAGCAATAGCAAGCTAGCATTAAAAGCATGAGACTCCACCCTTCCTGTGAAGCCACGCTTCCTCCAAACACATGAACACACAGCAGACAGAAGATTGTCTGCACAAGCAGAGTGCGCAGCTGTATGCAAATATTGTACTAGTTTAACAAGCAAGCAGGACGTCCTCTCATTGCATTCAGGCCGATTGCAATGATTGGATGAACATTTTGCTTAGTGCTTGTAATCATGATGTGAAGAGACATCATGACATTTCAGACAGTGTAACTGAAAAATTGCCTTTAAGTGGCTGCGATACAAAATCATGGTAACAGGGTTGATGTTTTAGTAAGATCCCCTTCAGATAAACATTGCAGAGGGCATTATTATGACACATAATAATGTCATTATCACAAAGTTGTCCTGAGTTATTCATTCACTGTTTGTCCTCATTGTGTTTTGTAGTTTGTTCTGAGCAGAGCTGTGTTCTCTTACAGAGTGTGGCATGAATGTTCACCACAAATGTCAGAGGAAAGTTGCTAATCTTTGTGGCGTCAACCAGAAGTTAATGGCAGAAGCTCTGGCCATGATTGAAAGCACTCAACAGGTCAGAAACACTCACCTGCCAAAGACCAGCAGGCATCTGTAGTCTTTAAATATAGCCTGTAGCACAGGAACCTAACATGCTAATATGCTAAATATGTGAGTGACGTATTCCTTTATGAGAACAAAACATGGTCGCTCTACAAGTGAAACCAGAAAAACATGGTTACTTCATGGTATAGTACATGGTTTCGCTATAGCAACCATCATTTAACCAGGGTAGCTGAAGTGAAACTGTGGTTATATAAACAGTATTCAGTCCACCAAAATAACATGCCTATTACACTACTAAGAAACCATGTCCAGTACTTTCACTGTAAGAGAACCAGAATATATTAAGCTTATGGTATTAAGGTTATTATGTTGCACAGGTAACATAATCACATGACGTGTGTCTCTGCCCATCTCAGGCTCGTAGCTCTCAGAGTAATGAAGTTGTTGGTCGTGAGGGGCCGCTGAGTGTGGCTCAGCCAGACGTCACCAGAGAGCCCTGCAACCGTTTACCAATATCTCCTCTCACACCTGCGCCGGCTTTACCACGCAAAGGTATACATACAGCAACTCCACAAACACTTATATTATCCCAAAACTAACTGACAATATTCTGAGCCAAACATCACATGGCCACACATAGACTTAATAGCTCTGGTCCAAACCTTGATCTGCCTTTCTGTTTAATTCTTAGGCAGCATTTGAACTGAAACTTAATAGATGAATGAAACTGAAATGCTGCATTAATAAGAAAAACTTTAGCTTATTTGCTAAGCTAATAATGTTTTGGTCAAATAAGTGCAAAAGCATATTAGCTATTTTATATATATTTGAATACTGTAATTAGTAAAATATATTTAGAATCAACAATTTTGGATAAAAACAGCTGAGCTTATCACAATGTGTAATCCTTGCAGTGCAAACATGTTAGCATCAGACTTTAATTTAATTAGAACTTAGAATTTAATTATTTAGGTAAAATAATTTAATTAGTAAAACATGCACAAGATTTTGACCAAAAATAATACATTTTATGAGGTATTATCATTTTAATGCTTATTGTTTGCTAGGTGTTGAAACAGAGTCATGAATTGGTTAATGTTGTCCCCTCACAGAGCAGCAGGGAATCGCATGGGACGCCCCGGCTGAGGGCGGCAGGCCAGGTCCCGGCGAAGAGGCGGAGCCACTGTACGCCACCCCACGCAAGGAGCATCACATAAAGTTTACCCTCGACAACTTCACGCTGCATAAGATGCTGGGCAAGGGCAGCTTTGGGAAGGTGAGACGAATGAGGAACTGCTGTTGTGGTCCAGAGTCTGAATCCATCTGAAGAGCGTTTGTGTTTTTAGGTGTTTCTGGCCGAGCTGAAGGGCTCTGGGCAGTTCTTCGCGGTGAAGGCTCTAAAGAAAGACGTGGTTCTGATGGATGATGATGTTGAATGCACCATGGTGGAGAGGAGGGTGTTGTCTCTGGCGTGGGAACACCCCTTCCTCACACACCTCTACTGCACCTTCCAAACAAAGGTACTGCAAACCGACCGCTCCTCAGACGTCACGAATTACGCTTGACTCTCGCCTGAATGGATCTGTTTTCATGTTGTTCTCTACAGGAAAATCTGTTCTTTGTGATGGAATATTTAAACGGAGGCGACCTCATGTTTCACATCCAGACTTGCTTCAGATTTGACCTCCCCCGCTCCACGTGAGACCCGTCACCAGCCGGTGTTTAACGCTAATGTTCTGCCCACTCTTCTTCTTTCTGTTATTTCAACATCTCCCCCCTCTTCTTTTAACTGCAGGTTTTATGCAGCAGAGATCATCTGTGGGCTGCAGTTCCTACATTCTAAAGGCATTGTGTACAGGTACACATTACTGCCCAACGTCACCTCATAATATGAGCTGTTGATGAGGATTTTAAAACCCACTTCCGTGTTTGCGTGTGTCTGTGTACATTCTGTGTGTTTGTGTGTGTGTACATTCTGTGTGTGCGCGTGTCTGTGTGCACTCTGTGTGTTGTGTGTGTGTGTCTGTGCTTTGCGTGTGTGTGTGTGTATGTGTTTGTGTGTGTGCACTGCAGAGATCTTAAGCTGGATAACATCTTGCTGGACATTGATGGCCACATTAAGATTGCAGATTTTGGCATGTGTAAGGAGAATATGTTTGAGGAGGGCAGAACCTGCACCTTCTGTGGGACACCAGACTACATTGCTCCTGAGGTAAACATCTCCATCCACAGTCACTTTCATTTCACTTTTCATTGAGTCCTTCAGTGCAATCTGTGACTCATGAGAACTTCTGGAACAGATTTTGCTCGGGCAGAAATATGGGACGTCTGTAGACTGGTGGTCATTCGGTGTTCTTCTGTACGAGATGTTGATTGGTCAGTCACCCTTCCATGGACACGATGAGGAAGAGTTGTTCCAGTCCATTCGTACCGATGACCCCTGCTACCCACGCTGGCTAACCAGAGATGCACGGGACATTCTTGTTAAGGTAAGCAATGTGAACATTCCCCTATTATCTTAATTTATAAACACAATATTGTGAAAAATATTGTGTGCATCTTTTCCTATGTAACTCAAGCTATTGTTTGACTAAAGTAGTAACTCCACTGTAATGACTTTTATCATCTTATTATTTCTGTGCATGATAACAGTTGTTTGTGAGGGAACCGGAGCGCCGGCTGGGCGTGAAAGGAAACATACGACAGCATGCGTTCTTCAGAGACACTGACTGGAATGCGCTGGAGAAACGGCAGGTGGAGCCGCCCTTCAAGCCCACTGTGGTAAGACCATGAGCGCTTTACCTGTGGTTATTAAACACAATCAATCCCAGAATGCATTGCAGCAGGTCCGGCCAAGATGGAAGATCAGATCAATCTTGGTTATATTAAATATACTTCTTTTGCCATTTTGTTTTTAAAATATACATTATATCCCAATGGTACTATGTTGGTTTAATATGTTAAGTTGAGAGCTGTCTTCAGTTTAGCTGTCAAACGAATTGTCAGATGTTGAAAATGTGTGAATTGAGGTTTCATTTATTTAGGATGCAGTAGGCAGCTGACTGTTTTTTGAGTCTGCTACAGTGTTACTTACACTACGAAGTAACTGACACATTGAGTCTCTATCTACAGAAATCAGCCAGCGACTGCAGTAACTTTGATAAGGAGTTTATAAACGAGAAGCCCCGACTTTCCCAGGCAGATCGAACCCTCATCAACAGTGTGGACCAGAGCATGTTCAACAACTTCTCCTTCATCAACCCTGTTATGGTTCACCTGAAGAACCAATGACCTCATACATCTCATATCAAAGACATTTGTGAAGATACTGTGAACAGCCTAAAAACATGAAAACACTCACCTGTACAGCATAACAAATAAGTGTCAAAACAAGCTCATTTCATGCTATATACAATAGCTATGTACATCCAGTACACCGTTGCTTTGCATTTCTTTAAAAGTATATGCTCCAGCTTTTTGGCCAATACTGCTCAGTTGGGCAGCATGGGTTTGAATTAGTCTTGCAACATTTTGCAAACCTATAGCTCAACAAATAAGACTCATTCACCTCCCATAAAGTACTGGGCAATATTTGTGTTTAATGTATTTAACTCCTACATGTTTTTTGAACAACCAACACACAAAATGAATTTATTAGATCTGCTTATAGTTTCTTTTGAGAATGTTAGTACTGGTGTCTATATCTCTAGTTTTGTAACGTGTTTCTAAATACAGCAGTTTTTAGATGTGTGCGGTGTAGCGTCAAGTGTCAAATGTTTAATGTCATAAACTTCAGTTTCCTGTATAACCAAAAGTTGATCAGAGCGTTAGCAGTCTAATCATGTGACCAAATGCCTCTCAGTTTATCAGCCAAAAGATTATAGAATTGTTTCTTTGTAAAATGGTCAATTACAAAAAACAAAAATTTCAGAAAAATGGATCTAAGCCAAAAGTCATAAATACATTCACATAAAATACTTTCTTGAACGTTACCACATATTATCGTGCCATCAGTGACATCACAGGTTGTACAGTTTAATAACATTTCCAATAACTGTGATTTGATCTTAAGTGTTATTAGCATTTAGCAGCCATACAGCACATGTATGTTCCCACAGCATCAAGTTTCATGGGGGACTAGCTGAGCTACAGCAACATCTGAGCTGTTACACAAGGTATTAGACTTTATATTGAACATATGTAAACATACAGTATATATGAGAAATGATAACTGATCTGCAATAATCACTTTGTAGAAAATGTAAAACATAACACAAGTTTGTATTTTATCAACTAACCCAATAAAACGCTGTTGTTCATTTGTATTTTTGTTTACCTGTTTTTACCTCTTATGAAACTTTAACTACAACACCGCGTTAAAACTACAGCGTGGACAGTAGCAGCATCATTTTAGCTCATCGTGATCACAGTGATTCTTGTCGCTTT
This sequence comes from Yasuhikotakia modesta, assembly GCA_036877545.1. NCBI lineage: Eukaryota > Metazoa > Chordata > Actinopteri > Cypriniformes > Botiidae > Yasuhikotakia > Yasuhikotakia modesta. The sequence goes on from JBAJNP010009207.1 coordinate 18,463, forward strand.
AAAAGCACTGAATGTAAGATCAACGTACAGCTTGAACGTTTAAAACGAGAAGCGTGTCGGATCGCTTGGGAACGTTTCATTAAACCTGCCGATCGCATCGCGTCCACTAGAGGTCAGTGTTTCCT